>JAPDSC010017692.1:5652-82383 GCA_026290005.1 Latrodectus geometricus
TATATATATATATATATATATATATACTTCTTTATAAGTTTATAAGTATACTCGTTTCGCTCTTCAAAGTTTTCAATAATTTGTCAAAATAACAAAGACTAAAGATAAAGTTGTATAAGTTTAGAGCTTTTGTCTTTTCTTTTCTCAAGATATATTGCAACTGTGAATGAGTTACACAAGCCAAAATGTCTTCAGTTTCTTTACTTTGGTTAGAATTTCTTGTTATCCAAGAAATCGCCTCCTTTGCGGGAAACTGTTTGGAAAATCAGACCACTGGAAAACTATGTGATAAGAAAAAAAAATAATAAATGTAAAAAAATGAGACGAAAAATTGTCATGATGATTTACGCTCAAAACTTCTATTCGAGCAGAATATATATTTTATTCGGTAACAGATTTACTCAACGGTCTCGATTTCTAAAAAGCAAGCTTAAAGTTACATTTTTTCCACTTTTTTTAAAAATATGAAATTCAGCTCCATGTGTGGAAAAAAATTCTGTGAGAATTTTTGACGAAAAAGTAAGATAGAGCAAGGAAAAAGGAGGTAATTTATGACTCGTTGTCTTTCTTGGAGCCATAGTATACGTATAAAAAAATGAATTCTTTTTAATAGTGTTGAAATCATTGTCTTCGAAGCGAAGAGTTGAAATATTACTTTGACCTAGTTAAAGAAATAACCTTTTTCTGTAAAATGTGGATTCTTTTGTGCTGCCATCTAGGATTCATTATATGAACTAACTTTTAAATTAATATTTAATCAGGAAATAATGGAGTTTATATTTGCTTTAAATAAACTACATTTCTATTAAAATTAAATTCCAAATTTACTCTTTTTTATATTTAATGAATGATGAATAAGGATTTTTAAAAAACATTTAATATTTAAAGAACATTTAACTTATAAAATAAAATGCATAACATGAAATGCAACATTTCATTTATTTATTCATTCATTCATTCCAAAAAATTTTGATTAAATTTCAATTTCATTTATTCATTCAAAAAAAATTCCTTGTTACAAAAACTTTTAAAGTGTTAATAAAAGTTTGTATATTTCTTTGCAAATTTATTATATGTATGGAAATAAATTAAATAAGCTTTATTTTTCAAATTAACTCTTTATAATAGGCATAGCCAGGATTTGTTTCTGGAGACATGATTTGTGTTTGTGAAACAAAATTTAATTGACTAGAATAAAGTTCTAAATAGTGTTTAAAAAAGTAAAATTCGTTATTTCCGGAACGCTTCTATTTAAATCTAGAGTAGATATCTGCACAGGAAAAGTAATTAATGTAATTTCCACAAGAAACGTCTCATCTGCATAAGCTTAGAGAAAACTTAAAGTTATAAAAAAATTTCACTGAAGCACATCAAAAGCATAAATCTATCTCTAAGTAAAATTGTGAATGATACAACTAACAATTTCATTCTCAAAAAAATTTTAATCTGTGTATAATGTTTCATATGTGCATACAGTTTGGAGTAGAATGCATGATTATAATGGCTTGAATTAAAATGGTAATTCTTAAATTTTACTTTGTGCAAAAATGATGTGAAGCCTTCAAAATCTGATTTTTCATTCCCCATTTTACAGAAAAATATATTCATATTCTAAAATATGCTTATATTTACTAACTAGAATTCGATATGCATAATACTTATATTATGTAATTTTGAATATCGCAACAATATTAAATTGAATATATTAAAACGAAAGAAAATAGTAAATAAAAAACTATTAATTCGAATTCTTCTTCTTCACCAAAATTTTGCTCGTCAGATCAGCATTAAAAAAAACAGCATATACTGAATTAAATTAGAATCTAAATAGTCTATGTTAATAACATATACATTATGCATAAGTCATTGACAAGAAAATGTATGTAACAAGTTTTCTTCTTCCACAATCTCTTTATCTGATAATACATTAATAATATTTTTATATATTCCCATGCACTTCCTATCTATTTTGTTAAATTTAGAAGAAATATTTTTTAAATGCTTGTAACAGCCACATTGATAAAGTGGCTACACTGTTAAAAATGTAACTGGTTAGCATGCGAATGGAGGAGAAAAAGTTTATCCCGGAAATTACAGAACTTGTCCTGTCAAGAAAACTTATAAATACAACGATACTGCTTATTTCTTATTAATGATAGAATAAAACATTCTGTCAATTGAATGTCTATATAATATTTTTGTTTAACTCTAAATCTTTTGATAATAAACTGCAATTTCATTTAACAGGTTTAAAACAGTATAATAATATTAAAACTACTATTGTGGTATGAAACATAAACAAAAATTTCTTTAAACAAAAACCTAATTATAAAATCTTTTTACACCTCATCAGTATTTGTTTCTATGCAATAAATATGAGTGCTCTATATCTTTTTTTCAATACTTTTTGCTAATTTGAATCATACCTGTTATTGCGTAACAGACATGAGTATTCCATTAATCAGAATAGAGTAACATAATTAATTAGTGAAACTATTTAGTGAGGCAGATGATTCTCCATAGATCTGAAGTTAAAGAAACAAATTAGCATTCAAAATTTAATTGATATTTTTGGATCAATGGTGAATTAGAGGTATCTTATTTAGCAAATATTTTTCTTTATTTTAATCAATTGAATAAACACAAGACTAATAATATAATGAACGAAAGACGTTATGAAAGACTATATGATATTATATTTTTTCCATTATTAATTGCTAAATCAGACAGAAATTTATCTCAATAAATTTAAAATATAAAACGTAATTAATTCCTACTTTGAGTTCTAAATATTAGTAATAAAACATAGTATTAAAATGAGTCAATCAATGTGTTATATATATATATATATATATATATATATATATATATATATATATAAATATATATATATACAAGAAAATTTTAAAAAATTTCTTATTTACAATTTTTATTTCTGAAGAAGAAACTTGAGAACAATTATACACATGTTTCCTAGAAAATAGATGAGAAAGAAAGGGTAAGAAGTATTGTGTGGCAAAAAAATTACATGATTATCCTATTTTAAATAATAATGTATTACGATGACAAACAAACAGAATTCTTATTAGAAATATCGAATTACTTTCGAAAGATACAATTATTTTTTAAAAAAAAATTGAGGATTAATTTTTTTATTTTATGGCCTGAAGCTTAATTAAATGCTTATATAATTATTTATTTTTAATTTTTGTAATACTTCCGGTGTTCACAAATTAATTATTATGTTTTTTTTATTTATCCAGCATGTAAAAAATTTTTTGTAAAACTAATGATATTATTAATTCAATTTAAATGTAAAAATCTAGTTCAAGTTTTTAATTAGAAAATAGATTTAATTACTGTCAAACAAAAACAATTCTTTTGAAAAAGGGTTTTTATTTATGTTAATCCCTTTTTAATTACGCCAAAGCTTTAATAATGTTATAATTTTAATAAATGTGGAATATTTTAATCTTTTAAGTGCTTTCACTCATTTCTAAATTATATGTCTTACTATTATCTAGTGATTTGTCTATTTTTTACTTAGATCTTAAATAAAAATTATCATTATTGTAGTTTTATGTTTTATGTAGAAAATTAAAAAAAAATTAAATTTATATAATACTTATTATTTTTAATAATATATATATATATATATATATATATATATATATATAGTCATATGTATATAACGTGTTACTGTGTGCAGCAATATTTAAAATATAAATGATATTCTTTTTTTAAAAAATCTTTGTCTATTCAAAATCATACATAAATTTATATAAGTAATGTTTTATTTGTTTCTTTCACACTCTTTTTTAAAAAACTTGTAATACAAAATTACTATCTTGAAGTATGCACAGTTTCTAAATGCTCGTGAATAATTCATTAAACATTTTTCTGTGATAAACAAATTAAAATCTCTCTTTAAAGAATGACTGGAATTCTATAAGACGAGCGCAGATTTTCTTAAAGTTTACACCGTAATAATTTTTTGATTCTTCACAACTTTAGCATTCACATATTTTAATTTCAAAATGCAAATAGCTAGAATAATTAAATTCAATCCTAAGAAGTAAGTACATCATCATTTTCAGAAAGATTTTTAAGTCTTATCTTTTAGTTTACACAATCTTAATATCTTAAAATCTAAATTAACTGAATTTCCAATCATTGCGACTTTATTATCAACTACACAATACATTGACATAATCATACAGGGATATAATTTGATGCTCTTAGAAGATTTATGCTAATCTAATTAAGTTTCTAAAAACTCCTCTATTTTCATCAAATTGAATGACAAAACCAGGTGACGACGTAAACATAATCCGCAAATTTGAAAAGCGTATTTATCCTTTTAGAGGAAGAAAATTTCCTGTAAGGTTTAATTCTGATTATGTTAATGGAGGAAGTGACATTTATTAATTAAAATTCCTCTTTATAAGGATTTTAGCTCGCGGTAAATAGAATCTGAGTTAAGAATTTATTTTCAATATGAACATCAAAGAAACTCTTTGGAAATATATTTGGGAACTCCAACTTTATGTTTTACACAAAGAGGTATGTTAATATTTAACATAGTATATTAGGTTTCAATATTTTCCTCATTTGAAAGTTGGATATTAAAGTTACTTTAGAATAGTTTTCGTTTATTAATTTGTAAAGAAATTCATTTCTTTTTATTCTGAATATCACTAAGTCTTTCATATGCGTAAAATTTGATTCAAGCAAGTCTAAAATGAGAAATATTCTTTAAGTTTGCTGTAACACTATAGTTTCCTTGATAGAAAGGAATACAACTTAAAATAGGTGTGAAATACTAAGAATATCATGATTCTCGATTTATTGCAGAAATAAACTTACTAATATTAGCAGCAGAGAAAAGTTCTTCTAATCTTTAACGTGTAATTTTACACAATAATGAAGAGTATTTCAACATCATTATCAATACAAACAAATTAATATTGTACAATATGCTAACAAAATGTTTGTTTTAGATCATAGAAGGCATCATTGCAGTTTTACTAATGACATGAAGATATTAAAATATTAATAAAGAGGTGATGATTTTAATCAACGTATTATTTTCAGAATTTCTAATTTTATTCAACTTTAAAATAGAAACATTTAAATCGTCCTTGCCTATTTAAAACAACCATAAAATGGATGTTATGATTTATTTATTGCTTGCATAAATAATCAAATATTAATATTTAATGAACTTTACATGCTACATGAAATAAATTTATCTTTACATAATGATTAATTATTTATTTTTAATAGTGGTATCAAGAGAGACAAATCTCCAACAATATACAAAATAACCAATCCCACTAAGATATTAGCCAAAATTTTCTTTCCAACTATTCACTGAAGAGCTAATCCCACTAACAAATTTACTTTTTTTTGATTGGTGAACAAAATTGTGTATTCAACATTATTGGTGAAAACGATTATTTGTTTAACTTACTGACCAATTATAAGTAAGATAAAGTTTCGTACACATGATCTCAACTGTGATGAAAGAAACAACTACTTTATGTTCAAAAAGGATTCTAAATTCATTTTTAATATCTCTATTGTTTGAAACTGTGATTGAAAGAAATTTTTCAAACAGGTATGGAAAATTCAATTAGAAACAGTATGTGATATCATTTTTGGTGACAAAAATATAAACAAAAGACATTTAAAACATGAACATTATATATTAGTCATTCTCAATATTATAATAAAACCGATTTTTTTCTTCAACTATCCTATTACATGCATTATATTAAATAGGTATTATCACCCTGTGTCATCTAGTAATACTCACGCTCAGTTGATAAAACATAGTTTATTAACTGATCATCTATTTGATTATAAACTGGGGATTAAAAGGTATAAGAAATATATGTATTTTTATTTTCAAAAATATCAATTACTCAAACCTACTTTAATCCAGGATTCAAATAATAAACAGTGATTTCTCTTATTAGTTCATAATGGATTTCTACCATATTTTATTATTAAATAAATGTTTCTAGACACTCCATTTTAACCTTTTTTTTGCATTTGACGGGAATTTTTATTGAAATGCAATGCTTATAGGCTAATAACATTTTTAAATACTGTTCCAAAATTATTTCAGCAATAAAGTAAGAAAAAAAAAACTTTTCTCAAAATATCTAATTAATATATTTTTGGTTATCATTACTAATTAATAAAGAAAGTAAACAGTAACTTGCAAATAAAACTGCATATGTTTTAGAAAACAGATATGTAGTATATAAAACTTCTCTTTGTTTGTTTTGAAAAATCGTCGCAAATAAGTTTTATCAATTTTTTAATTAAATATGAAAGAAATTTTCTATTCATTGCTTTCTTTCAAATTCATTGTGACGTTTTAAATTGAGATCACATTTTTATAATTTGAATTCATCATATCCAAATTATAAACATTTTGTAAAAAAAAAAAAAAAAAAAAAAAAAAATCCACTGTTAATAATAAATGCTTAAAAGCAACTTCAAAAATACATTGTCAGTTTTATTTAACAGAAATAATTCGAATAATCCTTAGTTCAGTATTTAGAATTACGATTATCTTTTTTTTTTTTTTCTCTTTCATTACCTATTCAAGAGCTTTCTCAGTTTGTCCAACCTGGCGTTAAATATGAAGTATGACATCTGAAAAAAATGTTTTATTTATAAAGAATCACTTTTCTAAAAGGAGAATAAAACGTGCCCTATAAAGCGAAAAAATAATGATGATTCCGTTGAAAAAGCTACAATTCCAATAAGTGTCTGTGCTTCAATTAATAAGAAATTGAAACGAATAGAATAAAAAGAAATGATTTCTGAGTCTCCATCTTTCACCTTCAAGTCATTTCATATTAGTAACTGAAGAAAGAAATAATTCGAATTAAAAACTTTCATCGAGAACGTTTAAGTGGATGTAAGATGAAGTGATTAACTTTAATGAGTTCACCATTTAGATTATCAAATCTTTTCAATTCTTCTAATTTTAGGAATCCATATTTGGTCGTGGATTGATACTTTTTCTTATATTCATTGTTCATAATTAATTTAGAAATGTATGAAGAAAAAATTTTAAAATAATATTAATCTATTTTTTATAAAATAAGAGAAGTAAATCATTTATCTTTCATGTGTCATCAAATATCAGTATATACTATCTTAGCTAAACATAACTAATCTTCAAATTTTTTGGGCAATAAACTTTTAAAATAAATATTTGTAAATATATAATATACTAAACATAAATTTTAAATACAATGATTAATGTTTGTTATGTGTTTATTAGTATGAAAATTCATTATATAATTACCACGTGTCTGTGAAATTAATAATTTTCAAAATTAACTCTTTTTGGTTATTTCAAAGAAAACAGCGAAAGGATATTTCCTTTTTAATTCTTTTAATATTTTAAGAAAAACAAAAAAAAGGAAATTTTAACCCGTTTTCTTTGATACATAATTACAATAATAATTCTAGATTTTAATAATTTGATACCATACAATCACCTTCAGCTTAAAATACTAAATTTATAAAATGGGGACAACAGTTAATATCTTCATTGAACGAAGAAAATGTTTTTTAAATGGTCTATGTACGTTTTAAATATTTACATATGCTATTAAATATCCATGGAATATTTAAGGTAAATGACGAAATATGAAATCAGAGAGCACCTAAATATTATTCTATTATCCTTCAAAACATTGCTTACAGAAATAATGCTCAGTTAGAAACAGCTTTAAATAGAATCATATAGTATGTTTCTAATCCTAACATTATGCATAAAATTGCATACAAAATGTCATTTTATTATAATAAGGAAACCTTTATAAGTGTTAGACATTATCCATCAGCAAATGAATAAAAAATTTAATTAATTTAACTTGATTTACATCATCCTTTTATTTTTCCCAAAAAACATACTGCATTTCAAAAACGATTAGTGATAGAAATTTGCTAATTGTCTTAAATGTTTTTCCTATGCTTTACTATTTGGACTTGAAATTTTCAAAGAATAAATCAAGCAAAATAACCCTAGGAATAGATCATTTAAAATAAATTTTAAGGTAAAAACTTGATATGATGTACGTCCTTTTTATAGCAATAAATAATTGAAGCTTTATAAGAACTGTTATCCTTTCAGAAAACAGATTGCAAAATGTATCCCAATTTTAGTTTAACTAAATTATATTCAAATCAATTAATTCCAAATTCAATCCTTTTACATCAATACAAATTTAATCTTAACACACAAAGAAACTAACAATTGAATGATTAGTGGTCTAAATTTCAATTCAGCATCTAGTTAATTTAACTTCCACTACAGACGTAGATGCTTCAGGTGATTCAAAATCTACTTTAAACTATAATTCCTGTTAACTGTGTCACCATATATGAAAACAAAGAAACCAAAATTGTACGAAGGTTGAAATATTTTAAAATAAGACGTCCGAAATAACCGAGGTTAATATTAAAACCTCAGTTTTGGTGACATATTGCTAGTTAATTACAAATATTTATACATTAAGAAATACTGTGAGAAAATAACAGTCAAACACTCTTATGAATGATTCTTTTGAGAATGGAAAGTGAACAAAGACGACATTATAATCGAATATATAATTTTCAGAATAATTTACATCATTGGAGATATATTTGATTAGTTTTATATCTTATGAACTTTGATGAATAAAAACAAGGGTATTAACCTTTAAAATTATATCTATTGAATCAATTTCTTTGGGATTACTAAACTAATTATTTTTAGTTTTGCAGGTATTTATTACAAAACTCAATCACTAAAATTTACCATTGACCCATATCTACATTTAACAAAAGAAATGAAACAATGATGCTGAAGTGACAGTCATTATAGGAAAGAAAACAGAAATTTTAACTCATAAATTTCATTTATTTAAATAGATATTCCATTAGATATTACAAGTTATATCCAAGTTTCCCATCCTATACTACAATAAGAAAAAATCCCTCTTCGGAGAGGCAACATAATTCAAATACCGCACCATTTAATAGAGAGACTTAACGGCTGAAATCTGTAGTACAATTTTTGGCATACTGAGAATTTTTTAACTTTATTAACATAGTTTGGTCTCATAAAATATTAAATCCTAATATTTTAGAAATAGTTTAATTCTTCGAAAAGAAATATCTGCATTAAGTTGTTGTAGAAAGTTGTTTGAAAAGAAATCATTTAATTCGTTTTCCAAAGGCCATTATGGCCATGCACTAATTGGAGAGCAATTTGTCTATCTTTAAAGTGAGAGTTCTGAAGAGTTCTTAACATTTTAAAATTGTGGGTATTACTGGGTGTTCAACAGAACTAAATAAATTAATTATACTTACGAACCAAATAAATAACCTCTTTTGCAAACTATTATGGATTGACAATAAGTCTATCCAAATAGTTTCTATTTTATCAAAGAAGGTTTCTTATTAACCGGAAGAGACTTGAAAAGAAAAGTTTTGAATATCTCCAACATTAAAATGGTAAACAAACTGGGAAACGTAAATAAAAATGTGCAATTACTAAGTGGGTGGATATCTGACAGCAAAAGCCTCCAAAGGGATTTTTTAAAACACTGATATAACATCTTGGTTGGGGTGGTTTCCACTGGCTCCAGTCTTACCTTTTTATAATTACTGCAGGATTTCTAGTTGTTAAGAGTGGTTGTATATCATTTATTAACAAATAATTTTATGATATTTATATAAATTGCTTAGTGATATCATCAATGTTGTCTTTTTAATTTTTATATTCTATTGTAATTCAAATTTAAAAATATTTTTTTGTTATATAACAGTTTTTATATTAAAGGTAAATGCAAAATAGAAATTAAAATGTCTTACCTAAGACTTACACTTATAAGTTGAACATTTATGATTCCATGAATGCATTGCATTATAGCTGAATAATTTGTCAAGATTCAAATTAATTGCACATCAAGGTACAAATTATGTATTTTGAGATCAATTTAATTATAGGGATGATACAAAATTTTCCAACATTTTACAAAATATTCCAGCATAATTTTTGATTATATAGTTTATTTTTAAATGGAAGAAAGTTTAACTACTTTAGCGTTCGTATTCAGATAAATCAACTTCTATCAACAATTTAAAAGCTTATAACAATGCAATTATGCCATCATGCAAATGATCACTGTAACTACCTAATGTAGAATCATAGCTTTGACGTTCAAGTTTAATATTTTATCTAATAAAAATTTATGAGTTGAATTTGATTTTAATTATATAGAACCATTAATAACATTTTATTCTATTGCCAAATAAAAATATCCATCACACACACTCACATATGTAACTTTTTATACATCAAATTGGACTCATTTCCTATTACCAATAAAATATGACAAATGCAATGACTCTAAATTTGTTTTTGTCTAGCAGTGTTTTTTAAATAAGGTGACAAAGAAATAATTCAAAAGGAAAAATATTATTTGGTGTACATAGATCAAGTCTGAAGAATAGTTTTTTTGGTCTAAAACGTAAATAAAATTCAATGTACATCACTTTGCCAATCTTTTTCATATGACCTGAAAAATTGATTTTAACAATAATAACGTTTATTAAAAAAGAAAGAGGCAGTAATACTAAATATATCAAAATATTTTGATGTTTTCTGAAATTGATGTGAACAATTCAAAAGTGCGTTTGAGTAACCCCTCACTTAAGTGAATACTTTTAAATATATAAACAATTTTTCTTTAAAAAACGTTTCGTATAATTTCACTATCTTCAGTTTATTTAAAAATAAAATATTTGTTTTTACGCCATAACTATTCAACTGAATTGTATAATTAAATTTAGCATTATATTATGCTAGTTGGTCAAATTACTCTGACATTTTAAGCTTGCAAAATCATTAATAATTAACTATAAACTGAGAATCAAAGGTACTCAACAAGCAATGTAAATCCACGATAATTACGTTGCACATTAGCAATTCTCATTTCGATAGCTATATCTATTTAATTATAGATACATATGCTAGCAATGATGCATTTTCTCATACTCGTAACGATATAGGTACAAGTTAGAATCATTATATCCTAAAACTTCTAAGCCCCAGAATTTTATGATATTTATTTTTACACAAGTTTATTTCACCGAATAAGGTATTTAAAAAAAGCTAAATTCATTTACTAAAATTTATTTTATTTAAATTTTTTTAGTGTATTCCAATCTTGTAAAAATTTGAAATCCTTGTATGAAGCTTTAATCATTAGGCAAATTTATATAAATATGTAACCATTTCAAAAGCTTGTTGAGAAATCCTTACATATTTAGCATTTATAACAACATTCCTTTAATTTCTAGCTCCCTGGTGTTTATAACACTATTCTCTCTGTAGTTTAAGTTGATTTTTATGACGAATCGTATTAAATTAGCATCAAATCAAACTGTATCAGAATAAAGTAGCAATTATATGTTACTAAATACGTTGCTACTTAATTAATCGTTATTTTGGGTTCAAAGTTGTTGATATCTAAATTATTTTGTGCCAACACACACATAGAAACATGCACCAAAAATATTTTTTCTTTATATTTTTATCTTTTATTCCCTGGCTTAAGTGCTAATTAGTTTGTAAAAATATTTTTTTAATCATATAAACCAAATTATTTTAAAAACTTAAAATGATTTTAATCATTTCAGCTATTTCATGAAGACATATTTATAATATCTAGATATTTTTAAAACCATATTCCTATAATAGCACCATGAGTTCTTAAAGAATTGCTAACCTAATGATTAACCGAGCTTTCAATAAATATAGTTAGTCATATTACTATTTAATAATTAATTAATCATCTAACTTGAAAATAAAAAGTTTAATCAAATATCTCCTCTTTGATAAATGCTGAGTAGAAAACCAACAATCGATAAAACCTTTACCATAGTGATACTATTCCATTGAAAACGTAATATTCCAATCCCGTATGATTGTTTAATATGAAGGTATGCCTAATAATTAATTTTTTAATTAATTCTTTAATCATATCAATTTGTTAGTAAAAGTATTTAAATTCCTTTTTAAATTTGCTTTATACTTCAGCAGATAATATGTTTGACCGGACATCTCATTTCAGTATCCGATTCCGTCGGAAGAAGAGCTACGTTTCATATAAAACTAAGCTTATTAATTAAAATGTGAGAAATTTGTTGAGAAGGTGAATCATTACCCGCTTAGAGTGCATAGGAAGAAATGGCTCAATTTTTCCAACTGCTAATGAAACTTTCATTTTTCTTGGGTTAGTTTTGTTAATTGGTTCCACTTGAGTTCTATGTTTCTAGCAGAAAATCTTGTAATTAAATTTTCTTGAATTAATTCCTCCCTGTATTTTTAAGAGAATTTCTATTACATTTGTCAATCAACATTTTCTAAAATCTTTTTTCATGATTCCTAGTTTATGTATTCCTCATTCATAAAAAAAAATCCCTTAAATTAAGGGTTTTTGGAATAATGTTGCCTTTCTCTTTGTAGTTTGAACTTCTTCAGGATCTTAAATCAAGAAAATAGTTGTAAAATCGGGAATATAGTTAATTGGTTCATAATGAAAAGCTCTTTCTTTGGTGAATATTCAAGATAATGAAACCGCTGACTATTTTGTGGCATCAGTCAGCTGAAATAACTAATCGGAAACGCATTGCGATAACCTAACATTCATGAAAATCAAAACTTTCTATTGACTTACATTATTTCACATAGATATCACAACATATTCTCCACAGAAAACCATGGATTTCCGCTTTTTAAGTTAAGAACTTAAGCATAAGGATCAGTTTTAATAAGATCTGAATTCATGGTTATTTTTTATTTTATTACCTTAAAGTTGCTATAATTATTAAGCTTTAGATTTTTGAACATAATAAGGTCGCTTAAAAATAGTTTTATTCTAAAATGATTACTTTTTCATTCGTTTAAATTTTATTTCATGCTTTTTTCTAAGACAAATCAATTTTTTTTTTTCAATTTTGAAATTTTTTCATGTATACTTAAATATAAAGAGGGGCCAAATTCATGATATCTTGCAAAATTAATTTCAAATTGAATAAATGATTTCATTTAACATTTAGCTACAAAATTTATAGTTGGATTTTAAGAGTTTTAGCAATATGAAAGAATTTTTAAACCTCCCTCTAAACAGCTATAAGAACCTAAATAAAAGGAATCCTTACTTTCAGTTTTTAACAAATATTACAATATATAAATTACTTTTGAAGAAAACTCCTATCATACTACAAAAATTCTTAGACAACAAAACTTTCTTCTGAATAATAAGTTTTTGTGCCTCATAATCACAACCATAACTATTCCCAGAAAAGACCAATATAAATAAAAGTTGAGAAATTTGTTATGAACTTTCTACAAAAAAATATCCACACATCTGTAAGAATCTCCTTACAGAAAATTTAACGAAAATTAAAATTTAATCCTTCTTGAAGTAAAAAATAATATAATAAATATAATAAGTAAATAATATTACCTTTGAAAGAAAAATCCCACTATGTTCCAATTAATCCCTTAAGTTTATATTTCAAATAAAACAACCAAAAATGGCGGGAAATGTTAGTTTGATAATTAAAATTGTCTCACATCAAAGTTATCTGATTTTTTTTATCCTTATTATTTTGCTTCAGCAGCGTTATCTTTTCAATTAAGAAGCATCGTTCGTGTATTAAGTATCTCTTTTTTATACCACAATTATCACCCATTTTATTGCTGGCTCCTTTTGAAATGAGATATTTTATATCCCATTTAAGGGCCTGTTATTTTTAACTTGATAAAACTATTTGCTGTTTTATCAGAAAAGAAAGAGTTTTGCTACAGGCAACGACTTTTAATAAATTTCTTTTTACTATGTTGCGGTGTCGAATACAACATTATTCTAAAAATAGAAGAAATATACTCATTTTCTTCAACGTAATTAATAAAATTCCTCATTAATTAAAAATAAAATATTTTTTAAGAAAACTGAAATTACGTTTTATCTTTCATCCCTATTTTTAAAAAATTGCATCTTTATTAGAATACATTTTTAATAATGATATAATACAAATATTATGAACCGAATTTTTCGTGTTACTTTTAGTTATCAAAAAACAAAGGCATCATTTTTCAGTTCGGGGTTATTTTTATTTACAGATAAGTGTCTTATTATTGGAAATATATCTTATTATGTAGAAGGAAGTTATCTGAAACTTTGTCGGAGCTTAACAAGTAAAAAAGTTTTATCCGAATTTCTATGTATCAACAATCTAAACAAATGTCGTATAGACTAAACTATATTGAATTTGAAGGTTTTGAAATTATAGAAAATCCCTTTTTAATAACTAAATATAAATTTTTTGGTCTTGCTGATTTTGATTTTACAAAATAGATATAAAATATTGTCAACAAATACTAATATTTTTTTATTTATGTTTTCAAATATTCAATTCATAATATCGAAAAATTACCTAATCAATAAAGGGTATTGTTATCAGAATTTCTTAATATCAAATATAATTAACATTCTGCATTGTTCAAAACTATTTATTCATTTTTAATGCATTATGCAAACTACAATTTTTGTGTGCTGTCTATAACTTTGAAAAATATTTTAGCTGATATCATGCTTTTAAATTAATTAAAAATCAACTATTTCAGAAAAATAAATATTATTATTTACAAATGCTTGCGTAGTTAATTTGTTTGCTTATCTTTCACGATTTATTTTGTTGTCGTTTACTTTTCTAAAACGATTTTCAACTAAAAATTGAAATGAAAGTATTCCTTTCAAAACTTATATCTCTAAATTTATTTTAATTTTTAGTTTAAATATGTTATCTTTTTCTAATTTGAGTCATTCACCAATTTCAGTTATTTTGCTAGGCTGTTTTATTTTTAACCATTTTATATTTGTTTTATTACTAATGTTTTACAAATTCAAATATGTAACATCAAATAGTTGTAAATAAGTGTAGGAATAAAATGTTTTCTAACAATTGGACAGATAATTAAACAGATAAATAACTACCATTTTACGCATTTCTAAATTTTGTCGTTGGCCAATTCAAGTTTTCTTCGTTTGTTCCGAATCAAGTTTAGTAGTTTCTCTAGTATTATGTTCTCATGTATATTGCTCTCATTTGAAATTCATCATTTTTTCCACGTGACTTAAAAAATGAGCACAATCATAGTTAGATGCAAGTTGAATGACAAAGAAAAGTTTGAGAAGAAATGGAGACATGAGAAGATGGAACAAAATCAAGAGGCGGGTGTTTTAATCCTAAGAATAAGGCTGGAATTTACTTATTTGTCTCTGAATATACTCGCGATTATGTCTACTGCTTGAAAGAAACAATGTCGGATTTATTTTAATTGGAAATTTGTTCGAACTTAAAAAAATATACAACGAAAATTTGACTCCAAAAAGAGTTTCGCATCCAAATTCTTTGGTGTGTGCATAAATTCTTTCAATTATCAATTTTTTTTTCTATATTTATGATTCTAATAAAAAAAGTGGAAAAAAATGGAAACAATAAATAGGAAAGAAATAAAGCAAAAAAAGGCAAAATACACTTCATAACTAAATTTCTTTCAACAAGAGCAATTTAAACAATTTTGTTTTTATGTTTTTTCATGTCTAGCTTAAGTAATTCTCCAAGAAATGTTGCATGTGTAATTTTAAATTTTTATTTATTGATTTTTAAATAAATTTCTTTATGTTTTGGGGTTTTTATAAATATTATAGTTTCAATGGATATAAGTATTGGTATTAATGTAAATTTTTTTTTCATACCAACGAAGCCTCATAAATTTTTTAAATCAAATGTTTTTATATTAAGAGCTTTTGTTTGTTTCGCTACACACTTTTCCTAAAGTACTTTGCTGTGTTAATAAAGTATATAAATTTCATATTATTTTCTTTTTATATTCCAAATCTCGACGTGCTGTATAATTTTGTATCCAATACATTATTTCATTTAACAATACGATGCATTATTTTAATGATTCCAAATAATTTAGAATAAATACATAGTAAGACCATTTCATATCATTTAGCATTAATCATCATTCATCAAACATGCTAAGGCTAGCATGTTTTCCTTTCTTATCAACATAATTCTCTAATGTCAACAATATTTGCAGAAAGTATAGCACTTTGATCTATATGTTTCAATAAAATCTATTTTATGTATGGAAATTTATTTTATTAAAATGAATTATTCAAATTTTTGTCACAAGTCTAGACCATGTGATTTTTACTAAAAAAATATATCATTTTTAGTTTAAAAAATGCATTTTTTTATTAAAACATGAATTCAATAAGCTTTTTGACTCAATTTTGATAAATTTTAATTTAAACATCATCTACTTATATAAAAGATAATATAAGTATTATTACTCATAGTAAAACAATAAATTATTTGTGAATTTTATTTTTAAATATTTATTTTCTAAATTATACAAAGTAAAATTGGCGAACATTATTGAGGCACACTAATGCCCAAATCTCTATTATTCGCATTTAAACTTTGCAAATAACTGTGATAATTTAATTAAATCTCCAAAATTTTTCTCTGTAGATTTAGTACATTGTTATAACTCTTTCATTACAATATTTACAGAAAAATTATAATTCACTCAATCATTTAATGCACATAATCATTTTAAATAACCGTTAATGTTAATAGTAAAATATTTATAAATCTTTCCTCCGATCTGAATTTAAGAGTTCCTTCCAAATTATATCCATTTTTCAGAATTGAAATTTTCTCGATAATGTTTGGATTCAGTATTATTGTAAAATGATTTAGAAATTGATGTATCCAACACCTTTAAGAATAACTCTAATTAAAACATTTTTAAGCATTTGAAATTTACATTCAAGCTCGTAAAGTATCTATTATATATTAAGCCAACCAACCGTTCAAATGTGTATGTATGAGTTTATACATGTATATACACACCCATACACACATTTATATAATGAGTGCAAAGCAGTAGATTGCTTATAGTATTGTTTAATAATTTTTATACCTTACATGTTTATTCTGAATTTCAGAATTATTTGTGAGTTTTGTGATTTTTAATATATACTATTTACATATATCTTTAATTATTCTTTCTGCGTATGGTATAAATGTTTTTTTTATTTATACATATTGCAGATGCTCATAAAATAGATATCTGTTTATTACACATAATCTCAAATTTATTTTTTATAATTTTTCTACTTGCAATTATATATTTATATATATATTTTTATTTTACATTTACATTTTACATTTTTATATTTCAATAATATATATATTTTTTGTACTTTTCTCTTAAAACTCCTAAGAAACGTTAAATATTTACTTGTATTTTCTACTTTCATATAATTTACTTTTTAAATGTTAATTTTTTCGTATAAAATATTTTTTTTAAAGTGTGAATAGGAATACTTTCTAAAATATAATTTTGAGTTTTTATGGGGATAATCCATTGCTATTTTCAGAAATCGAAAACACTTTTTTTTTAATTTGTAGATAGATAAAGAGATTAATTAATTAGTCTTTCATATTCAATAAAACAAAAATATTTCTATCACACCGTAAACAGATCCATTTGAAATAAGGCAAAACTCCTGTACAAACCATTCTCCACCATTATTTTGATTACGATAGCGCAAAAGAAGGTATTCTAAAACTCAATTAACATAAGCATCTCGCCAGAGTTTATTTGCCGTTTAGGCTTTGCGGGAAGAGCAGCCTCTGTACGCAAGCCATAGAATGCATTTCGGTGGTGTGGTCTTGAAAGATTACAGAATTAGCAATGGAATTCAAATCAAGACGGCTGATATTGGAAAGCGTGGTGTGTTCCTGTTTAACCCGTTCGTTCATTAATCCTCCTCAGAAATCTAGCACTCCTGTTAGATTAAGTACGGCGGGGACTCAATTCACATAAAAGGAAGTTCCACCTCAATTCCTGGCTTGTGGCGTGAAGTTTCCAGATAACAGCAATTTTTGCGTAAAATAATCTGCCTTTGATGTTCCATTAATAGGATTCTAAATCACAGTAAGAGTAAAAAAAGTGAATTGATTACAAGAAAAGAACTATTAATATTCGTAAACAATTATCCTTATCTATCTCTCTCTCTCTCTCTCTCTATATATATATATATATATATATATATATATATATATATATATATATATATAATTCTCTTCATGTTTTACTGTTTTTAAAAATTTCATTATAGTAACTCTATAATAGTGAATTTTTCAATTATATCTCGACAAGAACAGATACAAATTTTGATTATGTTATACTGTAGATATAAAAATATTACTGTTTACATAACAATTTATCATCAAATCTAGGTAATACATGATCATATAATACCGAAAAACTTGGTATATATCTTTCCATGTGTATATATCTAAGTTTGTGTGTGTGTCTATTGCATAAGCACATGCACATAAATAGCTGCTAAATTTATACATTATGCATTTTATTATTTACACATTTATTATAAAGAATGAGATGTATAGTTTTATTATTTATATTTATTTATAAATATAAACATAAGGAATTATAAAGAAGGAAATAAATAATGATAAGCATAAAATAGCTCGTAAAATTGCAATTACAAAAAAGAAATTTATTTTCTGATAAATTTAAATAACCAATAGTAAACTATTAGACTAAAATGCCTTTTGAATAACATGAATTATCAATATTTAGTTTTTGAAAATCGTAAAAATAATTTTGTAAATGTGTTACTTTGACAAAAATAATTGTATAATCAAAATGGGAAACTTGTGAGGACTGAAAGTCTGCTAATATAACTATTACAAAGACAGGAAGACTTTTTTTATTTCAATATCTTTATAAATGAAAATAACTATCAATTTTTTTCCCTATTATTCTAAAATTAACGTTTCTTAGTTCATTAATTTATTTTGTTCATTCTTCCATATAAATCAATATATTAAATCCAATCTATCAATGTTAAATCTCATGTCTTAAATGCATAATTTTCAAACACCACTTAAAGTGAAAGAAAGTCTTATATTTGTCATTCCAAACATTAAAAAATTGATATTACTAATCAAATTGATTTTAATTTCAGTTATTATATATATTGTGTTCAATAATTATATTATTTTTATTATTAAAGTGAATCTCTAAAACATCCAAAATTATAATCAATGGGATAGTTTAATTATTTGATGATAGTTATTATGAAATTTTAAATAGTATTATAATCGTTATCAAAGTAAACACACGTGTGTATTTTAATTTTTTAACCTGTGATCTTAAAAATATTTAAGAGACTTAAAAATGTTAAAATTACTATAGATGCTCTTTACATTTACTATTCAAATTATACTTTGTTTCATACAGAATAAGTGACAAAAAGCCTTATGAAATTTACGTTATTACTTTAAACAAATATAATTTATAAATTTAATTTGAAAATTTTTGACACTCTTTATTTTACATTTTAAATAAAGTTTTACCATTGCATTTTTATCTTACTTTTTACTTTATTCATTAAACTAATGCTCTCAATTCTTCGTTTTGTACTTTAAGAATATTGCAATCTAAAAAAATAAAATACATAAAAATAGAGAATAATTATAAGGACTTAAAAATGTAAATATAAGTAATATTCCTAGGAAAATGTCGGCATTTAAATTCTGTGTACTTAAGTAAGTGGATCCATAGAACCTTTGCCCAAAATAACCAGTAGTCAATGTCATTAAAGTTAATAAAATTACATTGCGAGTTATCAATTTATTAAACGAAGTAATTTTATTTGTATAAATAAATACGAAAATCTTTTGCAGAAAAATAACATCCATAAGATTTCTTATTAAAATAAATTTGAATATACCCTCATTTTTTAATGAATTAAGACATCACGAATCTGTGCATAGCTAATCGTAAATATGTTTAACATACTAATTCTGAATTAAGAAACTTTGTAAGCGTTCTAATTTTCAATTTAAAAATGACATAGAAAACTTATTCAAGAAAAAATAATTAGAAACATTAACCACAAAAATGTTATACAAAATTTCCTTCTTATTTCTGCGGAATCTAGATTTGAACTAAAGGTATAAAATTTGATTTTTAAATTTAGTTCAAATCTAGATCCAAATTTTTATTTTTATAATGCATAATTTCTTAGTAATATGCAGAAGAAAAAGTAATGCATAATTTTTGGTCCAAAGGAAATATTATATTAAAATCAAAAATATTTTGCCAATTTTCTTCATATTTATATTGAATCTGCTTAAATATCTGAATGTATAAAAATTGGTCCAAAAAATTAAATTTTGATAAGGCATATTTTTTATAAAAATGCAAAGAGAATTAATAAGCAAAGTATAAAAAACTCTAGCTATTTGATGAAGCATAAAATTGTTTCAAAAATCTTCCCCTTACACCAGTAAGAGGGTCATACTTTTGCTTCCTCACTTTTCTCAAAAATGAAGCATTATAGAAAAATTAATCTCTCTCTCTTTATAAGCTTAAACTCTTTATAAGCTTTATTACTTAAACAAAATTTAAGCGAAATTTCCCTGTAGTGTGAAATTTATCAGTGATGACTGGATACCATGTACATACTAAAATATATTCAAAGCTTAATTTTTAAATATACTCCACAGGCTTAAAAAATATTCATCGGAAATCAAAATTTTAAAAATAAAATTCTAAACTATTTTTCAAATATTTGAATTTAAAATAAAATTCAAACTCTTTTTAAAAGAATTCCCATAACATTTCAATATCCTGCCCAATTGTATTATTTTATATTATTTATAAATAAATCACATTGAATTGATGGAACAATTCGATTCTATCTCGCTTGCGATGATTAATATAAATAAACGTTTAATGTAAATAAATTTTTAGGAATTTCCAAAAAAATATTATAGGTCTATAAAATCTTCCTCGTTGTTTTAATTCATAATTTCGCCTCAATATTTGGTCCATAATTTTTTTTTCATTCCAGTAGTGAAATTATAATGAATTTTGGTCGTCCTTATAATTTTATCTTGATATAATCTATTAATGGTCAGAAATATACTTTTTTTTTAATTTTTAGACATTCTAATATGCTATCATACTGTCTCAATTTTGATGAGCCTCTTTTTTCAGTTACTTGCGAATCTAATCAAGAATAAGATAGAATTTTTATACTTATTGATAATATTTATAATTCATTCAGTTTTTTTAATAGGAATGTATCCCATGATGCTTACATCAATACATATTTTGTACAATTACAATTTCACTATTTCAATGATTTGCAATAAATGTATTACTCATATTTTAAATGAAATTTTGTTTACTATTATTAGTAGTAATTAAGTAAAAAATAATTCGCTCCACATTAAAATAATTACCTTCATTTACTTAAGAAATAAAGAAATCTGTTATACATAATATTTGCCATAAATATATGGTAAAAAAATCGAACATGTAGTCGAAAGTCAAATTTAAAAGTTTAGTTCAAAGTTCATTCTCAATGTTATCTTTGAGTAAAATATTTTTATTTGGTATCTCGATAAATCATAACTGATAGTTTTGTTTTAAATATTAAATGATATTAAAAAACTGAATAAAATTAATATGAAGAATTACTCAAAATCAGCTTACCTTTTCTTCTGAATTCAGATACTCTTCTTGTGAAATCGAGAAAGTGATATATCGTAAATGCGAACGATATTTCAAGTGCAATACTGAATGCAAAGCAATATTATTGGATTTTTTGGAAGGTTACAAAATTCATATAAAAAATATTTATCCACTGTGAAAAACCCTGTTGAACTATCTACAAATTATATAAAAATAAGAATAATAGTTTTTCGTTAAAGCCAAGCAAGAAACGCGAGGTCGTTCAACCTGTCTTCTAGTCTCTCGTCGTGAGGGAAACTGAACTAAAAGGTCTGTAAGGTATCATCCTCATCAAGGTGGTACTTGTTAATCTGACCTCTAACTGAATGAATGGAGTGAGAAGTTAAGGTCAGCCCTACTTTTTTTTTCTCACCCGAGTCCGTTTTCTTTTCTTTTTCTCGCTTGAAGGTATGGGGAAGTAGTAAGGTCGACTTCTGGGTGTCAACAGTGTTGTGTAAGGTTGCGTAATTTAGCATTGCGTGCGGAAAGTCATTTGTAACAGTATGCTTCTAAAGTGAACGCACATAATTGGGTTGCATTTGCTGTTAAAATATGATGTTTCTTTATATTTATTTAGTATTGCAAAAGTATAGACGATAGTCCATAAAGTTGCTTTCTTAAAAGATCATATAGCTCTAAAATGGGGTAAAAAACTTTTAGTTCGAAGCTATTTCAGGCAACCAATTTTATTCAAATTATGTTTTGAAAAACGAAAATGTGAAAAAAAATATTTTCATTTTATCAATATATGAAAATTTCATTAAAAAAGAATAAGACTATCAATGCAAACTATCAGTAAAAAAGTGTGTTAGCGTAATTATAAAAATTCGTTATAATTTTATAGATAGATGATTCCTTTACAAAAAAAGTGAAGAAATTGTGAGACTTCAAGTATATGAAAAACTGATTGTAAAATATTCCATTTAAGAAAAGATATATGTTTCCAATTTTAAAAAATAAAATTAAATTTATTCATTCTAAAAAAATATACACTTTAGTCTTTTCTAGGTACAAATGGTGTTACATCAATTATAAGTGGAACTGGAATAAATGTGTTAAATATTGAATTTAATATTGTTATATTTTGCATATATTATACACAATACATAAAAAAATTATTTCAGCTAAAATATTTTGCATTATATCCTCAATGAACTAACTCGAAAGATTCGTAAAAGATTCATAAAGAATAGTCGAAATTTATAAAATAAATACAAACAGGAAACGAGAGAAAGAAAAACAGTATTTTTTTTAAATATTGCAGCTATTTTTAAGCGAGGTTATCAAAAATTTAATTTGCTATAAATTTTAGAAAATATTCATGCTTCCAATTATAAAATTTATGGTTTTAAAATAATAAAATTATTGCAAATCATGTGGATACTTGTTGATGAGAACTGATTTATGTTATTTTACTATGAAATATCAATCTAATAGGTATAAAAGTTAAATACAATAAACAAAATTATTCAAAATTTTATAGAATAAATATTATGAATAGATTATCATATTAAACATACTCTATTTTCGGTTAATTTTAAGTGTCATTTATGTACTGCTAAAAATTGTTTTATCTCTTATAAAAATTAAAATTCCTTTATCAGATCCTTCCATCCTAAAATACATACAATATGAGTTTCTAATGAAGATTCAATGCATCACAATTTTGCTTTGTTCTTACGAACATAAATAAACAGTAATATAAAGAAATTCGAATATAATACAGTAACAATAAATAGAAGTAAACATAAACAATACACGACTTTAAAGATTCAAATGCTACAATTTATAAATTTCAAAATAGAATAGTTTCATTTTAAACCATTGATTCGTTGATTTCTTTTGACATGATTTCACATACTTACAAATTATTGGTAATTAATTGTAAAATATTCAATTTATAGTAAATTTGAAAGTGAAAGCTAATGATTCATGAATTTTCTTGTGCTCAATATTCATAAAAAACTTTAAACTCTCGATAGCTATAATTTTTGAATTTCTAAATAACTATTTTTGCCCCCATCAATTCAAAAAATTTTAAAGCAAATTATTTTTTAATTTATGACAATTTATTCATTTACTTACTCAAATCAAAAATCTTTAAAATTGAAGACACTTACAAAAGTAATATAAAACTATGCAAATAAAATATTTCCTAAAGCTATATTATTATTTAGCCCAACATTTTGATTAAGAGCAATTAATTTTGACATTTTTTTCACTCAGTAGTTTAACTTATAGTTTAATTAGCTGATCAATATTTCATTTTACAATTTTCATCCACTGAACTGGATATCACGGAACTAAGATCAGAATTTAATAAGAAATCATTGAAAAGAGACACTCAAGAAAGGAACTATTAACAAGAGTCTATTTATCGAAAAAGATGAACAGGGTCAAGTAGCGTTAACTTTCTCTCTCTCTCTCGTTACACCCGAGAGAATCTTTTCGGATCTGTTTTTTAGATGCATCTAGTTGTACGCCCTATTGCTAAAAAAATTCTCTTGCACTTAGTCATTCTTGGCTGAGTGTTTTGGCATGATTTCATTGTCAACAGTAAGATAAGATGTGTTTTTAGAGCTAAGATTCTTGTCGAGCATTGTCAAAGTTTTCTATGGCGCGAATCTGGAGCGTGGAAAAAATAAAGCGGTATTATAATTACTATCTAGAACGCTTAGCGTAGTAGAAAATCTTCCATCATCAACTTGTAGAATTTTTTAGCAGTACATATTCTTACTAAATACCTTAATGTGCTACATATTTGATAATTGGATAGTGGTTCGCTTTTTTATATATATATATACAATAGTTAGAAAAATAACTGAAATCTATGCATGCATGGAAGGTCGTAAATCTATTAAGCACTCTTGTAAAACTAAATCCGCTTTCACGAGAAACTTTCTAGTAAAAGATTGAAAGTACTTGTAGTAACTAATTATTTTAATAAACTTTTCAAACTATATTTCTTAACTTCAGAACCAAATAACACTTTTGCTTAAGACTGTGGACTTTGAACGATGTTAAGCAGTATTTTAAAAGTATCTTAAATTTAATTTCAAAGAGAGATAGTATTGATTCATTTTGTAGTATCAAAAAATGAGTCAACACTTTCTTAGCCAAAGTCCTACACAATTCTCGAATTGTAAAATAGCCTTCATTTTAAAAATTAATTTGATGATTTCATTTAACAATTACTCATTTTTACATGCTTGTTTCATAATTCGTAATTTAAAAAATATTATTTTTTTAAAAGAATAAACTTAAGAGAATTGATAACTATCATTTTTTTACAAAGACAAACGATAAGAAATTTTGAAATGCTTACGTAAATCTTTTAACCAATTGTAATTAATGTATTTCTTAAAAAAAAGAGTATTAATTATTTTGTTAAAAATGAGAAATTTATTTTTCATTATTAATAAAATGAAAAAATAATCTCAAAAATATCTTACCTGTTTCAAATGCATGATTCTCCAATTTAATGAAAAATGCATCAATGAACGTGTTGCCATTAGTTTTTCATAAAATTTTATAAAAATATTTATTTGTTTTTACAAAACTGTTATCCACTAAATTTAAAATTATATTCATAAGCATTAAAATGTATATTATAAACTTTTCTGTAAAATTCAAAAAGAAATTAGCTGTGTGAGCTGCAATTTCCATTACCATTGTTTTCTTAATTTTTAGGAATAAATTCATTTTTGTCTTTACGATTACACATGCATTGTTTAATATGTATATTGTTTCTATGAATAAAAATATGTATTGCTGAATGTCTGAATTCTAAGTTAGGAATAATCGTTATGTTTTGGTATAAATAAATTATATATTACACATTACCAAATTGCGATACTTAAATGCTAATATGAGCTTCAGAATCTTTTAAAAAATTTATTAGGTATAATTTGTATTTCTCAGCAAATCTAAATTTTTCTTTTACTATCAAATAATAATAAAGATTAAATTATGTAGCGTATATAAACTTATGCAAACAAGACGAAATTTAAAAATAAATCCCAAGTTGTTCACAGTTTTTTCTAATAGTTGATATGGAAAAATTCTAAAATACTACTTAAATTAATTGGAAATATCACAATTATCAGCATGAAACTTATTAATCAAAAAAGAATGAATATGTTGAAGACGTACGCCAGAAAGTACCAAGAAAGTATATGATTATTTTATTTGAATCTCTATAAGCAGATTTTAAATACGGTTAAGCTCCTATTTGAAAAAACTGTTGTATAACCTATTTTGAATTGATTTAATATTATAACCTATTTTGAATCTATACTATAGGATTTAATACAGCTTCTTAAAAAGTTGACAAAAAACTACACATAAGAATATTTTAACATTTATTATTTTACACAAAATTTGCGCTTGTTAGATTGACTTGTTTTCTCTATATTTTTAATCTCTACAAAATAATTTAAAAATATATTTGCTTCCTTATTTCAATCATTTATTTGAAAATTAATATTTATTCAATTTTCAAAATAAAATTTCCAATTTAAATTTAGAAAAATAAATACTTTTTCTGCCCTTAAATCCATTGAACAAAATAGGCATAGTTTACTATAAACTCAAATTGTGAAAATACCAATTGAAAATCACTACTTGTTGCGCTACCTAAGTAAGAACATTCAATATAAAAATACACACATCCCTTTTTCTCTTTTGTA
This sequence comes from Latrodectus geometricus, assembly GCA_026290005.1. NCBI lineage: Eukaryota > Metazoa > Arthropoda > Arachnida > Araneae > Theridiidae > Latrodectus > Latrodectus geometricus. The sequence continues at coordinate 32,065 of JAPDSC010017692.1, forward strand.
GATGAAACAAACTTTGCTACTTTGAAAATCCTATTTACGATCTTCCTCTTTCCCAATTAGTCAAGATTAACGAAACTATAGTTTTCTGTTTCAAAAGTCTGTTTTCAAGATAAACAGTCAGAAGTTAATATCTTGCCTTTCAGACTCCGCGAAATCAATAGATCTGCGTAAACTACTACTAACTATATATACTATTCGTACAAATCACAGCATTTCCTCAAACGTGATTCTACATTCGATCGAAGCTGTTTTGGAAAGATCTATAACAAAATTTGCAAGTTGCAGCATTATTGAATCTGGAAAAGAAATATTACTTGCAATTTATATTTAAAGTTTATTACATTACTCAGACTTCAGAGACATTCTCAATAAACAAACTTCGAATGAAATGACAAATGGATTTCAGTTTTTATTTTAACATCTTATTTTTAGCAATATAATGAAATACAGGAACTACTGAGAGAATATATTTTTATTTGTACAATTTTAACTTACAAATAAATATTCTATTTAAATCCTACAATGTTGTTATAAATAGGAATTTATCCCTGTTTTATGCTTTCATATAAAGAAATAAAATTTATTTTCAATTATTAATTTATATAAGGCATACATGGTTTGTTATCTTAATAAGGCTCGATAATTTATAGTTTGATAATCTTTAACATTAGTTCCTAAAATGTCAGGAGTCATTTAAAAAGAACTTTTTTTTAAAGTGTTTTTTAAATATGTTTAAAAATGTATAGTTTTAAAAGTGAACTCTAATAAAAGGAAAGTGACAATGCTCTATTTGATAAGATCATCAATAATTCTCTCTAGTGCTAATCTGAGAAATTAACATTCAATAAAACTAAATAACTTAAAAACTTAGTTATTTAGAAGACGTCCATTTTATGTCTAATAGATGTCCTCTGACAACCACTGGTGAATGAGTTTAGTAATGACGTCACATTACATTAGTAGGGACGTCGTGACTCTGAAATAGCAAAACGCACATGAGCTTCCAATCGTATACTAGTATATTTTTAATCAGTCAGCTTGTTCAGTTATATTTTGGTAGCTACTTCTTAACTTCTTATTCAACTGAAATGATTAAATCAATAAATATGTTAATTGCATTTAAAAATATTCAAATAATCATTTTTTATTTGTTTAATTAGTTTTATTTATAAGACACTAAAAATTGATCTAATTTTACAAGCATATCATCTTACAGTAATATTAATAATTATATAATAAATTTCTCACATAAAATGCTTTCATTAAGTATTATACGCAATTCACCAATCTTTTCTAATATATAATTATTTTCTTATAATTAAGAATAATTTAACATGAAAATGCTTCGATAAAAAAATAAATATATTATAAAATATTAAACATAAAAAATGTGGTTCAAAATTAAACATTTTTAAACTATGTATAATACACAGTATCAATTATTTAAAATACATTTTGAATTTGAAATTTGTGACATTTATATTACAATCACTCTCTTCAAATCAGCGCAGAATAAATCAATTTACAGCAAAAAACTGCATATGTGTATTGAACATAGGTTTCTTTTAGCGTTATCAATATTTTACATATTAGTATATATATAATTATATCATAAGAAATATTTTAAATTATATATAAATAGAAAAATTTTATGTAATTACTTGTTAATTTGCCAAATCTTCTATTTATTGACTTTTACTTAGTTTCCATTTTCAGATATTATTATTTTTTTATCATAGGGTTACAGTTAAGAAAGTTAAGCTACACATTTGACATTTCAATGCGACAAAAAAATGGTACATTTCAAAGGCAGAAATGTGTTGAAGCTGAAATTTATTACGGATATGCTTAATAAACGTAATAATGAGAAGAAAATGAAAAATGAAATAATAAAATAATAGAAGTTTTATAAAACAAGTAAAATCAAAACACAACTAGTATCAAAGATTAGATTAAAATAAACAGAAAATAAGATTCCAAAAGACAAATGAAATAAAGAATTAAAAGTTTAACAAGTAATCAATTTAGCAGAAAAATTATTTAAAATTCCATTTTAAAGTATGTACTGTTATAAGTAAATGCAGCATTTAATTATAGTTATAGTCTGTGTATTTTAAATTGAATTCAACACATCATATGAATAAAACATTTCATTCAACATTTTTTTTTATTTATTTTTATCATTTTGCTTAGAAACCTAGCATGACCAATTTTTGGTATAATATATTTGTATTACATCAGTAATAGTGTACAAAGCAGCATTATTTCTTACAATATATAAAAAATTAAATATTTTCAAGAATTTCAAAGCAATAACTATAAAAATTTTAAATAATTTAAACATGCTTATAAGTGAATGTATTCTTTATTAAGTTTTTTTCAGATTTCTTCCATATTATCAAGCAAAATATTAAAAATCAAGAGTTAAAGAAATGCATCAATATCTATAGATTTTAATTATTAAGCTAAATTAAAAAATAATTTGTTGCAAAACTTTTTAATTATAGGAAATTTTGAGATGCCTATCCTAATTTTTAAAAATTCCTTTAAAATTTCTAATTTTAAATTTAAAATGTAACTGAAGACGATAAATGGCTTCATATACAATATATTTAAGCGAAATAAAACATGAAAGTATAAATTTAAATTGTTCTAAAATAACTTATTATGGGATTCTGGATAATACAAAACTTATTCTTCTTGATATTATTGATCAAAAAAGTAATAATCGATAATTATTGCCTTTCTTTAAAACGATTAAAAATTATTAAAATTTACATTTTGTCTCCCAAAACTTTTTAAAAAGTTTATGTTTCATAATCTATAGACGTAAATGCAAAAGCAAAGAAATTATGCATATCTATGTAATTATATAAATAATCATATAGTAATTATATAAAATTATGTTATTATATGAGCTATGGAATTATACGAACACTTTTGTTTCATAATTGATAATTTTCTATAGGAGAAAAATATGTAAATATATAAAAAGATAACAAATTATTAAAATACTAAAAATTGTTATAAAGAAAATTCACTATGCAGGAAAAATTAAAATAAAATATATGTTTCAATAGTACAAGTTTTTTTTTCCACTTATACTATTTTTGACAAATTATTAAGAAAAATTGTTCTGCTCCTAAAACATTTTTGAATGAAAAAATACCATTTAAAAAGGTACAAAGTGTTTTGATAGTTTTTTTATCGATGAGGTAAACAAAATATTGCAATTCAATTCGAATTCTGGTACTATTTATCTAGTTTCTACAAATAAAATACCCAATTATTTATCTGGGGAATGCAAGGAGTTTTTAATACTGGCGAAGCTTAACTTTGAATTTGAAGAATGAATATCTTCAGCAGAAATTAGTAAAATTAAGAAAAGATGACATTGAAAAATTTATAAATTCTCTCTTATTGAATATTCTTAGTTTCGAATAGAGTTTATAGAGAACGCTTGATGAATCTCGATTCAAGGAGTACTTACACATGGAAAAAATTCTTTTAATGAATTTAGAAGCACATTCAAGGACCATTCTCATAATTTTTGACTTTTGTAATTTAGTGTGTGTAAAAGAATCTATAAAGGAGGATGTAAAAAAAATCTGCGAGAAATTATATATATATACTTTGTTAAAAGAAAAAATCAGGTCTTCCATGTGAGATAAAAGAAAAGAAGGTCCAGCTCAATATATCCGCTTTGCTGCATCACTTTAAAATCCTTTTACATCTGGTTCGATGAATTCACAGTTTACATTTTATTTACTCCATACAAAGTAATATCCCTAAGAAAAGTAATATCTTAGATTTTAATATAAAATAACGTACTTAATGTTTGGAAATTTCACTAACTTATAAACTGAAAAGACAATCCTTAAATGAATGCAGTGAAAATAAGAGCAATTATATGATAAACAAGATACTTAGATTCTTACGTAATAGCGTCATATCAGCCAATTTTACACCAAGCCGAATTAGCGTCATGGGAATCGCGCCAGTTTTACTCACGTGTGTGTTCTATTTGAAAAAACAAATTATATTGAAATAATAAAAATTGTTTGTGGTGACGCTAATACGTAAGTATCATATTTTTTATATACTCCATATCTAAGTAAATAAAAACCCTAAGAATTTTTACTTTAGAGTGAAGTTTCATTTCAAAACTGAAAACACATGAAGTTCTACAATTATATAAAATATATTCAGATATTGTATGGCATACTATAATTACATTTCACTTACATACAGAAAAGACAAACATGAAACTTATGCAATAAAAACAGAAGTAAAATTTACATTGAATATTTTTCCCATCGTATATTGAAATAAACAACTGCCTAAACAAAAAATTCACTTATGACTGAAGTTTCAATTTAAATGTGCTAACACAAATTTTACACTTTAATTCATAAAAGAGAATACAAAATAATTTAAGTTACAGAGCCTTAAAACGATGCTTTGCATTACAAAGTAGTTTCATGTATGGATTAGCTGAAAACAAATCAAGTGAAGTCTATAATGCTTGAAAATTGTGTAGTTATGAGTTTAATAAATATTTTTGTTGGGACAATTTTCCTCCGCGTCAGCTGAAGTAATCAAAATCAATACTTTTTTTAAAAATAGTAAAAATAGAGTAAATATTGTAATTTAAAAAAACATAGGTATGTAGAAAGAAGTGGTTTAGAATATTTTACCATAAATATTTTTCTCTACACCAAGCAGTAACATATAGATATCAATTTTAAAAGAAGAAAAATAATCTCACTTTTTTTTCAACATAGAATGTTACATCGCTTAAATAAATTATATCGAGACAAACAACTTTATAATTCAATATTAATTATGCTTTCAATTAATTACAATGTAATCAGAATTTTGAAATGAAGCATAGTTTTGTCATTTTTAATTAATATTAGACCAAAATCCAGATATAAGTTCCATTCCATTCCAAATAATCTTTCTTACTTCAACCCAGAACAAAACAAAACAAAAACTCGATGAACAAATAAAATAAAGATTTATTCATATAGATTAAAAAAATTTAAATTTCACTTTTTATTAAATTAATGCTTACTGATTTTTTTAATTTACTGATTTTTTTTGGAAAATATTTATCTTCGCGACGATTCAACGCACCAGTTGTGAACGAAATAGCCACAGTCTTGACTCTCAACGCCGATCAAAGCATCCCAGAAAATGAAATGGTCATGCGAGAACGCGGAAAAAAAATCACGTAGCTAAGCAACATCGATGGTCGCGTCGAGCCTTTTACCTACCCGCTTTTCTACCCGAGAGGAACTTTTGGATTCTATGTTGGAATGCCGCTGCACACGCCTTATCCATCAAGAAATTATGTTACACGTGCAGAATTAGCCTGTTACCGACTCGCCTACCGTCCGAATTATGCCAAGCCACTCCCGATCGATTGCACAAATGCATGCAATAGATCAACGATTGATCGAGTTTAATGCACTTCACTTTGGCGGACGCTTACTCCAGCAATACGTGGTCGACACCTACATTCGCGTCGAAAGAGATCGCATACAGTGGATGAAGAGCCATCAGCGTGAAATTCAAGCTGAGAAATACGCCGGAGTTCACAACATGCTCAGAAGCTTGACTGCGCAAACAGATGCTGCAATTGGCGAAACAACCATCCTACCGTCATCTTTTCCCAGATCAACGCGCTGGTACACCGAGAATTTCGAAGACTCCATTGCATGGCATTAGTGCGAAGATTTGGATCGCCCGAATTTTTTATCACTGTTACCTGCAATCCGCCGTGGTCAGAACTCCTGTCAGCGATACGCAATGAATTCAACGCCACAATTCCGGATAGCCTGTTGGCTCTAACCCGTCCAGACATCGTTGCAAGAGTCGCACGTCTCAAGTTTCGCCAAATCGTCGAAGACATTATGACGCATCAAATCTTTGGAAGAGCATCCGCGTACGTCTTCACCATCGAGTTCCAAAAGCAAGGTTTACCGCACATGCACCTATTAGGGATCATGTCGCCAGCGGACAAGATTCACAGCGCTGACCAACTTGACGGTTTTATCTCGGCGGAAATTCCAGAAGATGATCCGGAACTCAAGGAACTGATCTTGGAATGGGTGCATGTATTGTTTTGATAAATCACAATTGAAAATTTAAATCTTCGAGTTAGCTTCGATACCTGTTTTCTCCGAACGGAGCTCGGTCACCCGCTGGTTCAAACTTAAAAAGTAATAAACTAAAGAACTTCATTTTAAAGATGTGAATGGTTTATCAATTCAAAATTTAATAACATAAATTATAATCATAATTTTAGAACTTATACCCAAAATTGTTTTTATATTCTAAAATTGTTGAATAGTGTGTTGACAAGATTACTATGAAGTTTTGTTCATTTTGAATCAAAATTTATTACAATTATGTCTCGGAATACAGCTTCTTAAAGAGAAAAAGACTAGCTTAAATTGATTTAAATAATACTTTACAGAGTATACCTACAAGAAATTCAGTACTTCAAAAGCTGCTTATAGTTTGAATTTTTCACGCTGATATCTCTCACTATTCTTTATAAGCGAAAATTGCTTTTTTCTTGAGTATTAAAAAAGATTATTTCCAAATCTGAGCTGAATTCCAGCAACATTACACGAAATTATAAATAATAGTATAAAATAGGACACTGTAAGCTACTATTTATAAGAATTAAAAAAACATATTTTTGCTTTAAAAAAAAAAAAAAATTCTTTAAGAGGATTAGGGGAAGGAAAGATATTTTATTGGATTAGAATTGGATGCTAAATCGTAGAAAACTGAATTTTCTTATTTTTTACGGACAAAAAAAAAGTTCAACTTTTTACTAAGGCATTAGTCAAATTTACTTGAATGCGTGATTTAGAATTCTTTAAAATAGTGAAGGAAGTGTCTTCGTTAAAATCGAAAGAAATTTTGACTACAGTTACTGTCTTAATATTCTTAGTCTTCAGCCAACTCATTTAAAAACTCATGGTTCTAATCTATAAAAAATGATCTTGAAGATATTTTCTTGCTGCACAAAAAATTAATGATGTATTTAAGAAAAGTCAAAATGTACTTCGATTCTCAATCAAAAAGTTGCAATTGAACATACACGTTTTCATATAAACATTTAAATCCAAATTTATTTTACACTTTCTGCTTTAAGTTGATGTAATCTCATTACAATAAAAAATAATTTAATCATTATAATATAAAACATACATAAAATTTAAGGAAAAGAGTTGAAAAAAAATGATAATAATCATACTACATCCACAATGACTACCTGTCTTTCATCTATATGTACTATCTATCAAACGTCCATTATTAACTTCTAATAGACATCTAACGTTTAATGGACGTCTATTGAGCATCAATACTCATCAATCAATTTCATCTGTACCTCTCACCACTTCACTAAGTCCATTGGTTAACCAGATAAAATAAGAAACAACAACACACTTCTCATAGTGATGTTGACGAATAAATACTGATGAGAAAGTATCTGATTCTTATTTGAACCCTTTCTGAAGTAACTAGACAAATGAATTTTGAAGTATTAAATTTTATATTCTTCCATTTTCCCTTTCGCATCTTTTTTCTGAAAAAGTCAAATATCCTACTAGTCGGGGGTTATAAGTAAAATATTTCTCCATTTTGATTCTGTAATGGTTTAAATAAAAAGAAGTTATATTTTAGTTTTCTATTTCCTAATTTCATTATACATTAAAATTGTACGAAACTGTAAAATTCAGAAATTGAAAGGCATCTCAAATTAGACTTAATTGAAGCCGTGTACAGAATATATACTAAAAATAGATAACACAGAATTAAAACAAGTTGACATAAGCAAAGCAAATCAATATGCTCGTTAATTTTATATCAATCCATCAATCAGCTATTAAGTAAACAAACTAACTTATGAAAGTATATACAGTTTGATTTTCTTACATTGTTTTTAAATAATAAATATGTTATTTCGCTCATCCTCACGTCAAATTTATTTAACATTATATCGAAAATTTAATTGGAAGTATCCGTTTCCAAAAGAGTTACAACCATCACCACCTGAAAAAGAAAGTTTGTGTTTCTTTTAATTCTTTATTTAATTTTTTTTCTTAAAATATCGTAAATAGAAAATTGTTTGATAAGTTATATGTAGATTTACGTTTTGAATTTTGTTTTTTGTATTGAAATAATCTTTTACTTAAATGTTTTATTTAAAAAGGAATAAAAAGAATTGAATTTTGTTCTTGTTCTTGAATGGGATTGTTTTTAATCTATGTTTGCTTTTTGTAAAATATATTTGCTGTCATAAACATTTGTAGGTTATAAATGTTTTCATAATTTATTTTATAATGTAGTATGAAATTTTTATTGGCTAGATACAATAAATGAGAGTTTTTTAGTATTAAATTACAAAGTCATCAAAAATTATCAAGTTAATTCAATAACTTAAAATTGCTAATGAATTTTTTTTTGGTTAGATTATACTTTAGGGTTCCCCTTTGATTCTCGCCAAGTAATGATCGTGATTGATCTCCAAGCTGAGCAAAACCCTATTGTATTCTGATTGCAAAAAAGCAACTGATTGTTCTGTGCACCAAAAAAAAAAAAAAAAAAAAAAAAAAAAAATTCGTCATGTTGCCAAGTGGGCACCTTAAAATATAGTTTTTCCTTTTTTTTCATAGCTTTTTTTCACTTTATGTACTTAAAATTGTGGTTTGATGGTTTTGTATGTACTTCATCTACAAGAGCAATTGTTTGAAATAAATACTTTAAGTCTGTTCATTTTAATGTTTAATCCAATCTTTTAAATTAATTTTCATTAAATAAGTAACTTAATGGTTTGCTAACAAATGATGTTATAAGAAGATTATTCAAAATTTTTTTGGGGAAAAAGATTGTTCTAGAAATTTTCAATCTTAGAATTTAAATTAACTTTTATAATTATTTATTTTAAAATGACAGTTCACCTCTTCCAGATTTCAAATGAACTATTAAGTTTGGAAATTAATGCCCACATCCTGATTGAGGAAACTTTTTTTTTTTTTTTTTTTTTTTGCAAAAAAAGAGAGATGTGTTACTTAAATATATTTTCATATTTTGAAATATTGCAAAATGACTATATCTTAAGACAAACACATTCTATTTTTACAATTTGTATACTTAATATTTGTAAATATTCATAATATTATTTAATGTTCATAGAAATATAAATGAATAAATTTGAAAATATATTAATATAATTTAAAAAAATCCATTTGCTGAGCCAAAAGTTATTGAAAACAAATATCCTAATATTGATTTCTTAAAACTTATACTTGATTAAATTAAACTTAATTTTCTGATTGTCTATGAGCTAATGAATGTAATGTCCTGTTAAAGCTACAATAAAAGTTATTTTAAATCTAAAAGCTTGCAATATTGATTCTTGTAAATAAGTAAAAATAACCATTAATGAAATATTTTATGTAAAGTAATATTCCAATATCATATATACTACTAAATTAAAATAAAAACCATTATTTCTATGATTATTATAGTATTCACAATTTGATTTGTTATTTTATAAATGCATTTAATGTTTTTTGACAAAAATGAAATCATGATGATAATTATTGGAAATGTATTTATCTTCACCAATTGATTTTCTAAGATGTTTCTTGATATTATTGTATGTATGTATGTATATATATATATATTGCATAAGAATATTCTGAAAGACTATTCTGTCAATTATCAAAAAGTGTCATAATTAATTCTCCAAATAAATATGAATTATTAAAAGCACTTTGGTAATTTTTTAATAAAAAAATTATAACCTAATTATATTTTCTTAATAAAACGTTGTTAAAGAATAAAAAAATTAAAATAAAATATTGTATTCAGTATTTTGGGAAGTATGAACAAATTTATATAAAAATAATAATGTAATGCTATCCATTTAAAAATAAGAATTATTAACTTTCGATTTCACAAATTGACATCAAATTTCTGCAAATATATATACATATTTATATTTTTTTACTTTCAATGCTAGTTTCTATTATAAAAATAAAACTGGGATCAAATTTACAGTTTTTTTTGTTACAATAGCTAGGTTAATGCCCAGTGAACCGTACGCTCCTTGTCCGCCATCTTGTTTTAATAGCGTACCGTACACTGGGATACAGCCGAAATTTAAAAACAAATGTCTTACAATCATATTCAACATTACCCAAGCTTGTGCTAAATTAGTGAAAAATCGAGGGGCATCTTGAAATATAGGTTATCCAAGTATTTTTCCATTCAAATTTCCTTAATTCCCAGTAATATGATGTTCTAAAGGTACGCTCCTTGTCCGCCATCTTGTTTTAATAGCGTACCGTACACTGGGATACAGCCCAATAGCTATTGTCTTTCACACATATGTCATAATCTAAATTATTTTTTAAAAAATTAAAAATTAAATTAAAAATATAATTTTTGTTTACATTCATAGTATACATTTATCAATCAGTTTCATTCATAGTCTGTCCATGTGCTTGTTGTCTAAAATTAATTTTCTATAAACTTGTTGAACAACACTTATAATAAAATTATTTTTTAAAAGTCAATGCTAGTCATATAAAATAATATTAACTAAAAAAATCGATAGGAAAAAAAAGCATCAACTTTCTTATAAAATAGCTAGTTTGAAATTTTGACTAAAATATAACAAATGTTCTATTGTAAGATCTACAGATTCTGTTCCTTTTGTAAGAAAGAATTTTTTACATGAGAAGCAAGGAAAATTGAAAATCATATGTATATAATGATTATATTTCAAATTTATTTATGGGCTAATTGTTGGTTAATAGATGTAGAGTATCCATGATTTTCCTGACAAAAGTGTGTTGAGAGTATTTATATTATTATTTGTTTCTCTTATAGAAAAACACTTTTTGTAGTTTTATTTTAAATCTTATATCTATAATTGAATATAAATAATATCTAATTGAAGGGAATAAATAAATGAATTGTCATTCATAACTTAATAAATTTATGTTGTTAAAGAAATATTATTTCTGTAACTAATTTTTTAATAATGTATTCTCTAAATTTCAAACTTAAAATATAAGTTACTGTACTCATAAATCTTTTCTTTAATCAAACTTTATTCAATGTGGAATAATACTTCTGGATTTATAAATGATGTTTACTGCAATAATAGTTTGTTTTTTACAGCTATTAATCCTGAAAATCTAGTGAAGATTGAACATCCACTTAGTGTAAATGACAAATTTAATCATGAATATATAAACAGAAATCCTCGCAATTTGGAGCAGATGCTGTTAGAAATTAAACCAAAAGGTTTCCCCATTGATGCACCAAATATTTCTTTCTGGAACAAGTAAATATGTACCTTTATTAAAACTCATATTGTTAAGTTACGGTAAAAAAAAAAAAAATTATATTTTAAAAGTATTTATATTATATTATATAAATTTATATGTATTTATATTATATAAATTTTATAAAAATTATGCATTCATGTATAATAATTACAGATATAAAATATTTTATTGTTTTACTTGTGCCATGTGCTGAAAGTAGTTTTATGCTATACAGAAAACTAATCATTTTTGTTTTTGTTTATTACTTATCATCAAACACCATATCTTTATGTATACAAATAAGCAAGTATGAAATAAATAATTTTGTGTATCTTTTATTTTATTAATTTGATACTCATCAGCATTTGTACATCATACTTGATGCACCACATAAAATATTAATATATTTTTAATCATTTACAATATATTCATCATTAATATTATGGGCAAAAATTATTCAAATTCATTTACCTACTGTTTTTATTGTTATATTTATTACCTATTTAAAATGTGGTGCTCATAAAAAATTTAAAAAAATATTTTTTTTTTTTTTTTTTTTTTTTTTTTTTTTTTAGTTTGAAAGCTAGCTTATAATCAGAATCTTGCAATGAAAATATCCAACTTCTCCATATTTCTATATCTATATCCATATTTCTATATTCATTTCATATCCATTTTTATTTTAGCACATTGTGATGTAGGGATATCACAGCTAATATAACAGCACTGAAAATTAGCATTAACAATAGTTAGTCCATAATGCACATTATGGATTCTAAAAGTTGCTTTGACCTAAAATAGGGAAAACTATTTTTATTAAACCTTCAAGCCAGAGACAACATTTAGAAATAACACAATGCACAAACTATGCAAGATTTATACATAAAGTAATAAAACTAGGTCTGGTAAAAAAAAAAAAAAAATATTGATCTATTTTGTACACATTAAAATTCTTGAAAATAATCTTTTTAAATTTTGATATATCACCCCCAATTTTGATTTCTGTACTGTAAAGGTTCTCTAAAAATTAGGTGCCACACATGCTGTTTCATACACTCAAAGGTATTTTACTGTCTGAAATATCATCAAAACCATGGATTTTCAAGCTACTTTTGAGCTTTGAGAACAGAAGTCTACCATATTAACACATAGCCTGAATGATGGTTATGACAAGATTGTAACATCTGTCTATGCTTGGTATGTAATTCATAATGAAAGTGATCCAGGCTAGATAATTTTCAGGATAATTTTTTCAACAATCCACAGTTCTGTTTGATGGCTTTGTGAAAGTATGCAAAAGCATGGCATTTATGATTCAATCCACAAAAATTATTTGTTAATCTTCCAATATTTATCAAAAATATTAATAAATATTATCATTGCCTTAATCTTAAACGTTATCGCTTTCTTGAGATACTAGAAGATTGTTTTGTGCATTCTAAATTTTAGGTTTGATTTTAATGTTTCAGTAATGCGCTATATAAAGAAACACATGCAAAATAAAATTCATATTTAAAAGCAATTCTTAATATCATTTTGTGGATGAAAAATCAGACAAAATAATCATTTATTTTCTGTTTCAAAACCAAATTACTTAATTCTAAATTAATACCCTCTATTTTTCTGATGTAGGAAAGTTTTTTTACAAGTAATTGCTGCTCTATGTTATTTTCTTTTTGTTTCATGTATGAAATTTCTTTTTCTTCCTCAACCTCTCAATCATATGTTCTTTATCATTTAATCATTCAATATTTTTTACACATAAATTATATCTCAGTTCACATTCATGAAGTTCTGAAATTAAATTTCAGGCAATACTGGGTTTAGTTTTTGAAATTCATGGATGAGCAACTCATCTTTATTTATGCTTTTGGCTATCTTCTGTTACAGTGGTTTCATATTATTTGTATATGAAAATTACCTAAATATCGTTCTTATTCTGCAATATCATTTCTAGCATATATTTATAAATTCATTGCATCTAAAATGTGAATTTCATAAAAATGATTTCAAGCTATGATCACTCCTTGCAAAAGTGCCTTATGATACTTGCACTTGTAGACATTAATTATACTCTGCTAAGTAGGAGAACATGATATTATTTGAAGATATTAATTATACTCCAATCAGTAGAAATTATTATGGACTGGAAAAATTGGACATGAATTGCTTCTAAAAATCTGTTATTTCAATATTAACAATGCATTTAGTTACTTGAGGATTTTACACCTTCATTGTTGTTTATTTACTGCATTATTGATATAAATGTCTATGAATGTTTTTTTTATTTAGTAATGTTGTTTTATTAACTATGTGCATTTAAGTAATGCTTTTGTACTTGTTTAATTTAATGGATTTTTAATCCAAATTTGATGTGAAGACTTGGTGAGAAACTTAAATTATATGAATAAATTGTATAAAAATACTTTTGTCTTGATTAGTTAATTTTTTCATATTTTTAAATAAAGGTTGCTGTATGAAAAGAATACCAAACATATAACAGCAAAAGTAATTCATTATAGTGGTCGAGTTATAGCGTCTGCTTCTACTAGAGAATGGGCTATTAGAAAGCAGCTTATTAGGTAAATTAAATATTTCCTTATTATTTTTAACTGTCATAAATAATTGCAATTAAATTATATGTATTTTTAAGAAAAGAGATAAAGAATATATTTTAAAAGTATTAAATATTTTTTAAAAGTTTTTGCTTCATTTAAAAAAAGCATTTACTTTGAAAAAAATTACTACTAAATTATAATTTAATAAAATATTACTATACTGAATTTTATAAAATATTGAGATTTATGATTTTATCTTAAGATCTATGTTGTCTTCTGTATGAACAAATTACATTTTAACACTTTTTATTTCAACTACCGCTTCATTATCCTGTTTATTTTATACAAGTTCAATTGTAAGATATTTGCAGCATTGCTTTATTAGGCAATTTTTTCTTCTTTCTGACATCTTTTCTCATTTTTAATATCTAAGAATTTTGAATAAACCACTGATTTCATGCAACTTTCATTACTGTTCTACTCATAAGTTGGAAATTCAGAATTTGTAACTGGCATCGATTTTATATATGATCTTAGTTAATTCAGTTAAAATATTATACAATGAATAGGTTTTTAAGTTTTAAATATTTATAGGGTTTAGTATTATTCTATTTGTGTATTATGCTGTAGAAAGAATATCATCTGAAGTATTTGTTCAATATGAGCTTTTTGTAGTTCATTTGATTGAATTAAGTTACTTTTAGTTGTTAAATATAAATAATCTCAATCATATCCAAATTTTAAAACTTTATGTATGTTAAATAGAAAATTTTGTTTGTTTTAATCACTCATAACATAAGTTTGTGCTTATTTTCCAATCTGGTGACTTCAAAAGCTATTAAAACACCCATGAGTAGGTATGTGTTATTTTTCATTTTGTTGCAATTTTATTTATTACATTTATAATTTGAGAAGTTTTAAATAAATATTAGAAGTTACTTACTTTTAGTTTTCAATTATAAAAAGTCTTTTAGTGATTAATTTAATATCATTATTTATTTTATATTGTACTTGTGTTCAATCAAAATGTTTCAGTTGTAATAAGATATATATTATTACCAAATTATAACATGAGGTATTTAATTAGCTACATAGAAAGAAGCATATCAAATATCCTATGCTATATATTTTCTTTTTCTTCAAAATTTCTAAAATCTGTTAATTTTAGAAAATCAAATTGATTGCTTCTTATGCTAATATTTTTAGGAACCATTTTTAAAATTACTTTATTTAATTATATATTAATGTATTATTAGCTTATTATAACTATTTAATTATGATGTTTGTAAATTGGATGATAAAATACAATATTAGTTTTATTATGTTATAATTATAAACTAATGTAAATATTAATAGAGAATTCTATATTTAATTGCCAGATTTAGAAATTTGTTCACAAATTATTAAATTTGACAGATTAAATAATTACTAACAAATAAACAAAAATTGAATACATAGTTAAAATTTGTTTAATTTGTCTTTAAAACCTATTCTTGGTCATAAGTTCATTTATTTTGTTGCAATACTTAACATATTTATTGGTATTATTTTAATAAAATTTATTATTTCAGCACAATAGATGACAATGCTGTTGTCTGTGTGGCTCGAATGTTAGCCAACCGATGTTTAAAATCTGGTATATTATCTTTAAGTAAAGAATTTACTCCTCGAGAATTAAAAACAGTAAAGGTAAAACATATTTCATTTACTTAAGTAAAAACATATTACATCAAAATACTAGAGTATATTTAATAATAAAATGTTGTAAATTTCATGAATACTAAAATAAAAAAAATAAGCAAATGTAAATAATTTTTTTATTTACTCTTGTTATAAAATATTTGCACTTTTAATTCCTCATACAAATAAAATTGCTTAAGGAGATTATACTCATTAATTATCAAATCAATTCCTTTATGTTAGAGAATTAGACTTTGTTAGCATAGAATCCAGAATTGTTGATCTTTTCATATTACATGTTTCAAATACTTCTTATAATATTAATCAACCCTTTATTTAAAAAAACACTTTCAAGAAAATTATGTTACTGAAACATAAAAATATGTAAATTTATTATAAATGTAATCCAAACTATTTTGCAAAACTCTTTTTATGTACACTAGTTTGTTTTATAATTACTTTAATAACTCTTTTTATGTCTATTAAAATACATCATATTCGGCTATATATTTAACAATATTTATTTGCTAAAAAGTAAATCTTCATTGCTAAGCGGGTTTTTTTTTTTTTTTTTTTTTTTTGTATAGTTTTTTATTAAAGGATTTGTAGTTTGTCTGTTTTATTTTTCATTAAATTAAATTCTTGAAAAAAAGTTTTTTCAGACCTGCCACCATTTATGCACTTAAAAACAATTGCTAGGTTTTACATTTTTACTGATAATATGGAATATTCTGCATGTTTCTATTAACAGAGATGGAAGATATTGATAATTTTAAAAATTAATGAAGAAAATATTTAAAGTGTTGTACATCGCACTTGTATACGATACAAAATTCTTTTTTCATTTTCTTCATGACTGTAGAGGATATAATGGTAGAAGAGTTTGATCTTGTTCTCCTTTAGTCACCATGCAAAATTCAGCTCTTTCATTTTTAACTATTGTGATTATTTTGCTATTGTTGATGGGCAAAGTTGTCTCTGAGAAGCTCTTTTGGAATTTTGTTTTTGTCGATACTCACTTGGTCTAATTGTTTTTTCAATCTTTTAAAAATAGTTAATCTTGAATTTTTATGTGTCAAAGCTATATAATCTTTATGTGTGTATATCTGATGGAATTAAGTTTGCTCACTGTAATTTGCAACAGTGATTTCAATATCTTATGGCTGTCATTTCGGTGTTTCTCTTCACGTCAAAGGTCCAAAACATGCACAAGAAGAAAAAAGTACAGAATGTATTTCTAAATTAAATATTTATTTCAAAATTGATACCCAGAAAGTTACTTTGTCAGTTCTTTTTGATAAATAAAAATATATCAATCTGTATTGCTGGTCTGCTGTTTAGGAAAATATTTCTTAAAACTTGCAATTGCAAAAAGTTATGGGTAGGCTTAAACTTCAGCAATTACTAAGGAATTAGCCTTAGATAAAAAAAGGCAAATGTTAAATTCTTAACTTCACCATTTTCATATGCTTATGATGTAGTTATTACAGAGATTTGAAGTTGTATGCAGTTGTTGTAAACATTTCATTCCCATTCACAAATCATCTATCCATTCATAGTGCTTATTGTCACTTCCAAGTTTAACAGATGGTGCTATCAGAAAAACTACTTTAATTTTAAGATAATTTGAATTAGAAATCCTTTTTAATCATTGTGTTGTATGTGGTGCTGTTAATGTAGCAGTAATGCAAAAAAATAAAATGGTGTAACAACCTATTTGAGATATCTATATGCTGCTCTTGTCATTTAATGAATCTTGCCCCTAAAAAAGGTACTGAAAGCTTGCTAATCAAAGTTCATGACATTAAATTGATAAATATCCATTCAATATTATTCAAATCAAAATACCAAAAGAAAGGAATATCTAAAAGATTTTCGAGAAAAGATATTCAAATAACCCTTAGACATCTGTGCACACATTGGCTTTTCCTATAAAAAATTTTTCAGAAGCTCATTGATCAAATGGATCCTTTTTCATTTCAAGAAATCATTTTCATGATATAGTTAAAGTGGAAAAAGCCTACATAATCTGAAAATCAGGCATCACTCAGTATTCTTATAATTAGTTAAAAATTCTGAACTAGATACATCAAAGTTTAAAAAGTAAAAAGATGTGAAAAGGAGTCAGACAAAAATTCTTTTTATAAAGATGTTAAATTTTCAAATATAACTAGAAGGCAGTAACTTTTCATGTTCTTATAATTTCCAATAGATTAGTTTGTATCTTTTTGCATCGCAAAGTAAAAATATTTGAAAGTATATTTTATTACAGTTTAATCATCCATAAAATTAAACATATTGTGTAATTTACTGAAAAAACTATTAACTAAGATCATTAAACCATTATAATTACAAGTATATCCTTATTCAAAGTTGATTATTATTCTTGAAGTAACTAAAAAAAGAAAACCTTGTGAGTTAGTAATAAATAAAATAGGATATTGTTGAAACATAATCTATTGAAGGAAAAAACATTTTTCTATATTCTGAAATATTTCATGACTTCTTGAAAGTACATTTTAAACAAAATCTCTTGCATTATTTGCAATTGCTAGATGTGGACAAATTTAATTTCAAACTTTCAAGTGTGTGATAGTTAAGTAGCAAAAATGGAAATTTTTGCAATCAGTTAAAAATGGTGAATCGAAACATAGGCCATGCATGAGCTAGAAAGTCGATTTTCTACATTAAAAACTACAAATGAAAATATTAATTCCCAAATCTGTAAACAAACTGAAGAGAATAAACAATAGCTACAGGTATGATGGAATAGCTGAATCCATGTTATCGTTATTAGTGATACCTCATAGCAATTCAGAATGAAATCTTCAGCTCAGTGAAAAAAAATCAAAATGTATTTAGAAACTCACCATCTATATATAATTTAAAATTTTCTTACTGTGAAATCTTTATATCATGGAGAGTTTAGTTAGTTAAAGTAAGAGTTTAGTTAAAGTTTATTAGAAAAAGCTTAAAAAGCCACTACTATGACTATGAGATCTTCTATAAAATTGTATTTAATAAAGAAAAATTCTTATTTAATGTTTTCATTTTTAACTTAAAATATTCTTTCATTAATTGTGAATATCTATTTCTAATTTTTCTTCTTTTCTTTGATTTAAAAGCTATTATAAATATGCAATGTAATTTTATCCAGATAACATGTTTTCATGATCAAATCATTAAAATGAATATTTCTAATGATTGTAATTGACTTTCATTATGCAAAATATTTCCTTTTAAATATTAACTTTTAATATTAAAAAGTGCACATAATAGTGTTTTATGAGTACATTCTATATTCTGTAAATTTAATGTAACTATTATTTCTAATTACTATATTCATAATAATCAATATATTTTTAATTCATAAATTTTTAATTAAATTAATTTCCTAAAATCTACTTTTTATTAAATTTTAAATTAATTAATAATGCATTTTTTATTAATTAAAAGTGTAAAATCAATTAAAGTTTGGTAATTAAATTTATTAAAAATGGAATTAAGAAAATATATATTTAATGTATGTTGATGATATATATTTGATGATATGTGTGCAGAATTTTAAAAGTGAAAATATTTACTGATTTCAAAATTAATTATCTCAACAACAAAGATCAATAGAATTATGCTATAAACAGTATGTTTATTATTGAAATTATAACGATGTACAGAAGTTTAAAAAATTTAGTTACAAAAACTGTTAACAGGTATCACTGTAATCGTGATGTTACCTTATAAATAACCTGTAAAACATGCTTTGAAGTTTAAAGAGATCAAAACTGTTGGATAGTGAAAAGTGGCTAGTCAAGAAATTGAAATAGTGTATTTATTGAACAAGATGTTATTTTGGTACTGGAGTACCACACATAAGAACACAGTCCTACAGCAACAAGGCACAGTTTTCAAAACCTATTCAGTGTTCCAATTAGACCCAATGCAAAAACTATTTGCATGCTCTTCGCTAAATTGAAATGGACTGGCAAGGTGGATGATGATCAAAGAGAAATGTTGGGTCTACACAAACAGTAGTCACTCCTGAAAATACAGCTAAATTTTGTGGAATTATTCAGCAAAATCCTAAGAAAAGCATCTGAAGAAAAGCATCAAAGACTGATTGAAGTACACGAGCATGCAAAAAATATTGAGAGGTAGTTTTCAGATGTTTCCTTGCAAAATCAAAAGTCATCAGGCTGTACCCATGAAAGCTGTGTAACAAAGAATTGACTTTGCAAATAAGATTCTCACTATGATCGACAATGAAGGATTTGATGGGCTGCATCTAGTTTGCAGATGAAGCCAATTTCCACTTGAATGGTACTGTATATAAACAAAACTGAAGAATTTAGGTTTCTGAAAATCCTCATTTGTGTGAAGAAGATCTACTGCATTCGCCTAAAGTTATTGCATGTTCAGTGGTATGCACCAGAGTCATTATCAGCCCCTTCTTCATGTGAGAAGCATTTACTACTGAACATTACATAACAATTTTGGAACAATTTGTCAGCACACAATTAGCATTGAAGGATTGAATAGTCATGGACTGGTTCATGGAATTTGGAGCTTGACCACATTGAACAGATATTTAGCTTTCTTCATGAATATTTTGGAAATAGAGTAATTGCATTAGATTATCCGAAATCCACTGACATAGGAATAGATTGACCTCCATATTCTCCTGATCTGACTACTTGTCACTTCTTTCTCTGGGGTGCATTGAAAGACACTGTCTATCCAAACAATCCTGCTACTTTTGGTGAGCTAGAATTGGTGATTGATGTTGCATGTGATTCCATTTCCATTGAGATATTGCAACACATGGTGTCAAATTTTATTGTTCATTTACTCCACCTCTATTTCGAATGGTGAACATTTTGAAACAATTTATGTCCTGATTGCAAAGACTGCTTTAAAAAAATTTATTTTTTTACCTTTCTTTCAGAGAAAGAGTTTTTCAGTAAATAGTGCCATTTGTTAACAGTTTTTGTAACTAAATTTTTTAAACTTCTGTACCCCATTTTTACAGTTGCTAATAAACACACTGTTACTGCATAGTTCTATTAATCTTTGTTATTGAGATATTTAATTTTGAAATCGGGGCTTATTCGCTGATCACCCAGTATATATTATATATATTTTGCATATGAAATTGAGTTAACTTTCATAATTTAAGAAAAAATAATTTTTATGTTTTTTGATTTTTGTTGTGGATAATATAAAGATTACAATTACATATATTGTTACTATTTTAGAAATATCTTATTTACATTTAATTGTGAAACATATAGCTTGTGTCATAAATTAAAATTCTTTTCTGTTAGATTTTTCATCAAATTTCATGTAATTTTCCATTTTAATATAAAAAAAATACAGAAGTGATAAAAAGTAAAACAAAAGGCTCTAAAACTAAAAAATATACAATTATTTTAATTTTACCTAATCATAAACCATTCTATTTTTACTTCTCAAGAAAAAATGTATGTATTAAATAAATTTTCAACTAATGTTTGTATGGAAGATTAAACAAATTTAAGGATGTCTTCACTTGAAAAAGAATAGTTTTCAGTTAACTGCAATAACTATTCCTTTCAAATTATTTTGCAACATCATGATTTCTATTTCCTTTATGAAAATTTTATTTAACTTCAGTTTATTTCCTAAAATTATTTATGAATAAAGATTCTTTGTTAGGTTCAACTCTTGCTTAATACATTGGAAGAAGAAGGTTTGAAAACTGAAGAATTAAAGGCAGTGCAAATGAAAGATACAAATTATCTGTAATATGTAAAGTGTAAATTTGTTTTGTTGTCAATATAATTTTGAATAAATTTAGTTTTTATTTAAAATATTGTATGTTTTTATAATTCATGTATTTCATTTATAGTTGAAATTTCAAGGTGTGAAAAATATTTTAATTAAATAATGTTTTATATAAATAAAATTTTTAAAATACTTTAAAATTTGTTACTGTACTGAAGGAAGTTGTACTGGAATGCATTGACAGTGCTTCTTTTATAAACTTTTGTAAACAAAATTACAGGTAACTCAATTTATGTAAATCATTATTTAAAATTAACTTAAAGTTTCTTAATAAATTTTTCACTTTGATATATTTTTATAAATCAATATATTGATTTCTGTAAATTTATTCAAAAAAAAAATATATATTTCAAGTTTTACTCTAAAATAATTATAAATGCATATAATATATAAGCTGCTTTAACTTTATAAATTTTAACTTTTATTTGAAAAAATGACATGAATCATTTTATTTGACATTTTAATTTTCTCCCTTTTAATCAATATATTTAAAATTGTTTACTTCTATAAAAGTATTTATTTAAGCAAAATAATCATTTTTTGGGAAAGGCTTAGTGTAAAATAATCAGTAAAATTTATAGATTGTATGTTTTTTTTCCCCCTTCCATCAGAAAAGAAAATCCAATACAGTTTTAGATCATTTCTGTGGCATTGCAAAATATTTTGATTTCTCACTTATTTGAAGATGAAAATAAGATTTGAAATCTCGGATTAATCTGATTTGAATGGTCAAAATAATTTTATTTTAAGTGATTTGTAATGGATAAACTTTTAAAAGTTGCAGTATGTTTAGTTCATTATGAATTCTAAACTAATTTTTCTTCAATAATTTAATCTCCTATTATGTATGGCATAAAAATTTATTCTCTCTGACTTATATTAACTATAATATAAGTGTTTTTAATAAAATTGTGAAAAATCAACTTTAAGTGTAATATATTTATATTTTTTATTCAATAAATTTATGCAGAATTCAAATTAGAATATTATTTTTCCTTAATAAATTTCATTCTATTGCTAGAGTTAGTATAGAATTTAATTGTCCACAAAAGATTTTACTGATATCACCAATCAAATTTTACCTTACAAAAATTTTTTTTATAAATGGTGCCACATGTTCAGAAATATTCAATCAAAATATTCCCCCCCCCCTCTCTCTCTCTCTCTCTCTCTGTGTGTGTGTGTGTGTGTGTGTGCGTGCGTGCGTGCGTGCGTGCGAGAGAGAGAGAGATTATCATTCTTAAAATGTTGTTTCTGTTGTATAAACAGATGAAGTTCTTCTAATTCTTAGGTTTTATAAAATGTTATAGTCATTGATGTAGGAATTATATTCCCTGGTTTTAGTAAAGGCTTTGTTGTATCAAGAACCCTATTCTAGATATACAAATGTTGTTGCAACTCCTTGAATATCTAATAAATTATAATTTTTCTATTCAAAATAATTCACTACTTTTTTGTAACCTAGTAATATTTCCTAGTCAGTGTAAAAACTATCAAATAGCTTCTGAAATAATAAACCATGTCCTGATGTATGTATAGCTACAATATAGAAATCATTATGGAGTAAAAGAATCAGATTATCAAAGATTCCACTGCTATCCAGCCAACCATGAAATACCAAAATGGGAAATCCTGATTTAAATCCTCAAGTTTCAATGGTCAGTTTGACATTTATATATAATTCTCTTAAATTCTTAGGTTACCTTTAGACCTCCCTTAGTTTAATATCCCATTAATAAATTACCTTCTATCAATGGGATATTCAACTTTTCATATAGCCAATGTGAAATATTGCTCAAAAATCTATAAAAATAATTAAAAATAAAAATATTGAAAAAGGTATATCTTAAAGGCATACATTTTATATTTGGAGAAAATACCTTTCTATAATAAATTAATTTTTTTCTTATTAATCAATAAAAAAACTTATTAATCAACTTATCATAACTAAAGTAAATGAAATTTAGTTCTATATTTGCGTTTACCGAGATTTAACCACTTGTACTATATTGGAGATGTGTAAAATCCTAATTGCAATATCAAGTCGAAGGATGTTCGAATATAATGATAGTTGACGTTGATGGCAATTGTTACAGTTATTTTTTAAAAAAAAAAATTACATTATTCATGCTAAAGATTAATGTAAAGTTGAATGAGAGTTATCTATACCATGATAAAAAGTTCTAGTCTAGTTAGCCTTCGTGAACAGAAAAATGATCGTTGAAAGAATAACAACATGATAGAAACTTTTTCTCCCTTTTTTTCCCCTTATTTGCTCTATTATTATAATTCCATTGTTCATCAGTTTCTAATTATAATTCTTTGTAATTTCACTGACTTTGATAATTTTCATTATAATAAACATTTATTTAAATTGCAGAAAAAATTAGGAGCAAACAAGCATAACGAAAACCATTGTACCACAGTCATGCGTAGGAATATAATACAAAGTATTCGACTAACAAAACAGGAAAAAAAAATACTACAGATGCTTCAAATTTTTAAACATAGAAAAAATATGAAAGTATTCTTGGTTATTTCAAGTAAGGTATTCCTGAAGTCTCTTTTATATGTAGATGTTAATATTTTATTACATGTAAATGACAAAATACGTATTGTTTGGAAATAATGTGAGATATTTAATATTGATATTTCCCTAAGATTGAAGTGTAACTGTTTCACATGGATATGATGAGACTATCAATATAACTTTTGAGAATGCTATTCCATTTTTGGAGATGTGCAATCTTCAAGAGCTAATCGTTAAAAGGTAACTTTGATCTTGCAGCAACACATCTTTAATAAAATATATACTCCATCAGATTTAGTTCTGAAGCAAAATCTACAACTTAATATGTTTATACTTCAATGAGAATCTTTAAAAACAATCTATATGAAACTGATATTCTCATGCGTTAAAAAGAAGTCTCATGAATGATTACAGCATTAAGTAAAATGTGAATAAAATTGTAAGTATAGCTTTTGTATACTTTTGATTCATCAAATTGCCACTCTGAATGGTACACTAAAACCATTTATTTTTCTAAACAAATATACATCTATTTTGAGTACCCATTTCTCTACACATCTCTTGCTACATTCCAAACTGAATAAAAATATATCAAGAACAGGAATTCAATCGTCAGTAAACAGCATTATCTGCAAACATTAGCATCCAAGAGATATTTTATTTTATCTGGAAAATAAGAAACAATGAAATTTTTACAAGTTGATCATTTATAATGGTAACGGAACTAACTTTATGGAAACTTCGAAAGTTATCCAGTGTTTAAACTGGACTAAAACATCTTTAAATCTGAATGTGTAGCATTGAAAATTAAATGGAATTAATAAAATATTTTAGGAGAAGTTGCTTAAGTTAAACATATGAAGAGATATACACATTATGTGATCGTGAAAATGCAACCAACTAAAGACATCTGAAATATTTGTAGGAAAATTTAAAGGAATTTTAATGCCTGCTAAT
Source organism: Latrodectus geometricus (assembly GCA_026290005.1). Classification (NCBI taxonomy): domain Eukaryota; kingdom Metazoa; phylum Arthropoda; class Arachnida; order Araneae; family Theridiidae; genus Latrodectus; species Latrodectus geometricus. The sequence goes on from JAPDSC010017692.1 coordinate 56,976, forward strand.
TTCATTTTATAAAATCAGCTTTCGCTGACAGTGATACGATTGGTCTCGATATTATCGACGGAAATCACTGGCGAAAATGAATTCGTTATATGCAAAAGATACTAGAGGATTTAAATAGATTTCAGAACTATGCATTTTAAAATCGTTTAAAATTCCCAGAAACAAAGGATCGAAAAAATAAATACGAAATGTCGATAGTTTTAGTGAAATCAAAATATCAAAAGAACTTACTGGCCGTTAATGCAAGTTTTAGAACTGTACACAAGCAAAACCTGAAAGAATAGCAAAGTTAGAATTATCTAACAAAGAATTCATACGACCAGTTAAAGAATAAATCCATGGGACAAGAATACAGAGCTCCCTACAATGTATGTGGTATGTTTCGCCAGTCAAGGAACCTTCTAATAAAAAAGAGAGAATAATTGTTATGAAAAAGTAAAGAAAGATAATTGAATCATAAAATAATAATTGCATTTTTTTATCATTATGTAAATTTAGATATTTAATGCGTTCTAAATATTTTCACTAACGAACCACCTCAGATTGTTTTACAATTCTTGAGATAAGAGTTCATTCTTTAATTCAATATTTGTTTCAGTTGTTTGGTGTTCCCCGCAGCAATTAATCATGACGCAAGGCGTCTGCTCAAAGCATCTCACATGATTTATGGGATTTGAATCAGTAGAATACGCTGGTCACTCCATTTGAAGTACATCTTCCCTTTCCAGTAGCTGCTGAACAGCAGGTATTCAATGTCGCCGTGTATTGTCATAGATAAAAAATTAACTCCAGTGTCACCACGGAATAAAAACATACGTGGAAGGATCATTTCCTTACAACAGTAGTTTCTGGTTACAGAACTTCTGAAAATGTGGAACTCAGTTCACCCCTTTAAAACGCTTCCTTAAACGACAAATCCAAAACTGTCATAACGGTCTTTCTATGATATTATTGGGATAAAACCATAGCTCGACTTCTCCAATTCAACTGGCGTTGATAGTCGCTTCTAGCACTGAAACGATTCTCATCCGTAAAGAGGACATGCTCCCATTGATGAGATTTCTAATTTTATGCTCTTTGTATAACTGTAAACAGGGCGCCGATTACTAACTTTCAAAAGGAATCAGCGGTGGGGGAATAGGCCACCTTTATAAAAGCGCATAGACACAGTTAATCGCAAATTTCTTTACCCCGTTGCTGTACAAAATTGCTGAGCAAAAAACTTGCTGAATGTTTTCGGGCTCTTTTTCCTTGCTCGCTGATATATGGGTCATCAACTGTGGTTGATTTCCTGTGGCGGCCACTACCAACCATTCTAACACCTGTGCTTATGACTTGGGAAGATTTCCGAGCACTTACAAACTCCGAATTCTTCAGCTATACTACGCTGCTACTGCTTTTATATCACATTTCCACGTGATTTCTTTTAACTATATTTCTGGAAAGAACTTATTTGTATTTGCAGCGAATATCATTAATTGTGTCACCAAGTTTTTTTTTTTTTTTATTATTTTTTTTATTGTAGCTTGAGCTGGGCGCCGACTACTGCTGTTTTGCGTCTGCTCACGTAACTTGTGAAGTTTTGTTCCAGACATTTTTATACTCTATCTTTTTACTGAATTAGTTTATCTTTGCAAGAACCACCTTTCTACAATTCCATTGTTGCTTAAACCAGTGTGTTTTCTCATATTGTCTATATACGTACAAGATAGTAAAAAAAAAAAATTTTGGTTGTATGTGAAATCCTAGTAGCCTGTTGCTTCAACAAATCGAACCAAAAATTCAGACATGATATTTTAAGGATGTGCGCTGGAGATAGATGATTTTAAACAAATCCGAGACCACTGTTATAACAGTGGCAAAATTTCAAAATTTTCGATTGACGTCCACTTTTTTTTAAACTTAATGAGTATATTGAAAATCATAAATGGCATATTTCAACGATAAGAGTACCATTGTAAAGCATTTGAACAGAATATTATAAGGAAAATGACACAATGTTTCATAAGAAGTGTATTCGATTTGGTTAAAGTTTAAATAAACTCGGTACACTTGTGATCGAGTTCGATCCAGGCGACTAGAAGTTCCATTCGAAATTGCTGCATGTTCCAGTGAAATCCAAGATAGTTATTGTAGATATGTTCACTGCATACTGTAAGAAACGTAACTTCCATTTGGATTTACTGCATATCATTATTCCCAAATTTATGCGATTGTTTTTCTAATCGGTTTCAGGACGCAGATGCTGTTGTTTCCATAAAAGTACCTACGCATGTGGACATCTAAAATTTTTTCTTATTGGATATGATGCAGATTACAGGTGACCGCTTCATATTACGGATGCATGAGGCACATTTTTCTTTAACTGCAATAAAGATTACATGTGCATTCACTGGCCTGACGGAACTCTTCACAATTATGTATTTTTACATAAAGCACGAGTGATTGCGTGATGTGGTATCAACAATACTTGTTGTTAGTGCGTATTTTTTCGAAAATGTCACTACCACAGGCATGAAATCTTGCTTTGTGAAAAGTGCCCAATATAAATTAGTTTTAAAGAATTGTTACTTTTGAATTAAAGCGACAAAATATCTTAAGTGACATATTGATGCGAGACGTTGTTCATCCATACACCGTCCAATGCTTTCAATCACTTATGCAACAACAGTATGGAATAAAGCCATATCCCGAAACTTTTCAGTTTCGCGACCACAACACCTGCAATCTCACTCCACTGGATAACTAGTTTTTGAAATGTCAAGTCAAACCAGTTTCACGAAAAGTGTTGCAAAATGAAAGATGCGATACAAAGTTAAGTTTCGTAGATTCTTAAGTTGGGCACTGTTGTCGACAATTTTCCGCACGCAATGCACAGCTTTTCACGAAAGTGGGAGCATGCTGATATAATTTCAATAAAAGCTTTTTTCCTTTACTCTCTTGTACTATTATTAGTTCTTTATATATTTATAAATGCATTACACTGGCAATTTTTGCTACACGCAAATCATTTTAATGACGTTTGTGGTTTTTAATTTCTTAAGCAGATCGATAGCAAATCTCATATAAGGGGAAAATTTATACTATTCAATATTAAAAATTCAATGCTGAGAAGGAGACAAAAAATGTATGAAAATTCCAGGTTAAACGCACATCATTAAGATTTGCAAATAACGTGAAATGGACAGATTATATAATTATGATATGATGCAATTAACGGAATAAAAGATAAAGAGGATATAATTTACAGGACCTACTGAATGTACACTTTCCATGCCGTTATTTTTTTTTTTGGCAATTCATTATACAAATATTATATGTCCAGAGATAGTGTGTAATAGCGGTAAGTGCAAGATCAACGGAGGCAGTTTCAAAACATAAGTGATTTTACGTTGGACATGGTGACGGAATTCGGAAAAGAAAGTTGGTTCATAGAAATAATCCCAGCTGACACACACTTGGATGCATCCAGAGCATGGCAGTGGTGATATAGGTTGGAACAAGGCAATGTGGCCAATTTGAGGAGTATTAGAATAGTCATAGTGACATTAGCACGCAAGAATTAACGTATACACTGACAAGCAATGGCGGCTTCGCAAGCATTTTCCCTTCCATTCTGTAAGACGTTTAAGACACTGGATATTCCAATATTAAATAGAACCATTTGTCATAGAATCAGTTGTTAGTGGGCTGAACTTATGGAGTCGGTTAAGACAACTAATGATCTTACAACAAAGACTTCAATGTCTACAATGATGCTGAGCTATAGAGATGTGGATGACGAAATGGCAATGGAAATTGTAAGGGGAGGGAGATTGTTGCAGCATTGATAGTGACAGACCGACAGCAATTAAACATCCCAGCCTGCAATAACGTGGCACCATAGTTTGGAGAACGATTGTGTGCGATTCTATTCACCTCTAACATGTATTGAGGGTGTGATGATAACCCAACGAAACATGCATGATATGGTGCAGGCAGTGACACTTCCCTAATTTTAGGGATGTTTAAGGATCTTTAATAAAAGGGTAACGACCAACCGCACACAGCAAGTTGCAGATGCTTTCCTAGTCACCATTATCTTCTGATGTATCACCAATCGCTTATATTTGAGAAGTGATTGTACGCCATTTGTAGAACCTGACACTGCAACGTTCAGAAGATGAATCGTGACAAATTGGTGATAGGGAATGAAGACCTATTATTCAGTATTCCATCCATATTCTCACTGACTCGGTATTCAAATATTTTGTTTCATGTATCGCAATATGTAATTGCTTTTAAATTATCTTATTAAGAGGGATTAGAAAAGTGAATCTATATTACTAACTTAGCTTAGCCTCTTTTTCGAAATTGGGGGATTTCTCAATTTAATTCCAACTAAAAATTTAGGATAATAAAAATGGCCTTTGGTTTCTAATTTTTATAAGTAAGAGATGAAAGTAAAAAGGCAAATTTAAAATTTTAGCATAAATTAGTTTCAAAAGAATCTTTTATCTCTACTTTACATTATTATTCTGATAAAATCTTATTCCTGCTTCACACTGGTTAATAGCCATGACTGAGGAAATAATTTTAGATAAATATTTAGCAAATTTTTAAAAGAGTTTTTATAAAATATGAAAATAAATTTATTAATAAACAATTTTTATATCTCAAGTAATTCAAACTAAAAATTGTAAAATGAAGAAAAAATAAAATTTTCCAGTTTATCGTACACCATCAATAATTAAGATATAAATAATAGATAAATAAAAAAATGAAAAATTAAAATATACCTTTGATTAAAAACATTTTAAAATACAATTTCTCATTATTAACCCTAAATAACACTACAATAAAAGTTATTTTCATTTTTGCTCATGAAATTCAAATGAACCATTTAATAAAAATTTAAGCTTCAATAATATTTAAAAAAATGTAAATAAATATTGGTGTTGAAAATAAAAAACAATATAAAACTAAAACAATGTATTTCATTACATTTTAATCTCAATGAAGTCAAACAAAATTTCAGAAATGAAAAAATATACTATATAACCAGTAAAAAATTTCAATATTAAATAATTATATTATTATTTCAATTGATATTTATTATTATTTCAATATATAATAATATAATTTTAAAATTCCAGTAAGAACATTTCAATATTATTTTCAATTTATCTAAAAAAATACGTATAACATAATTTTTGATATAATTACAAATTAGATTGATTAAAATTAAATTATAAAATTAGTTGTAACAGCAACAATTCAATAAAAGTAACATTAATCAGACTTATTTTGCTCTACAGAAAATATTTTCTCTAACAACAATAACATCAACTTAAAAATATTTCAGCAACAATGAGATACAACATTTAAAAATTATCAACAATAAGAAAAATATATTTATTTTATAAACTATAAATAAAACATTATTTATGAAATAAAATGCAAATAATAAATTATCACAGATAAGTAATATGATATAATCAAATTAGAGAATGTTGAAATAAGTAGTACAATTAGAAAATGTTGAATAAGAAATTATACAAATATAAAAATATGACATAAACTTAGGTACTTTTAGTTATAAAATTTCACATGTTTGCCAAATAAATTGAAAAATGTTTATGACATAATAAGTATTTAAATATGAAGTGCAATATAAATTACTGAAGTTTTCGATATATGCTCACTACAGCAAATACATTCTAAAAATGTATTTTCTGATGGGAAATATCCAATAATCCAAATATATATATATATATAAGCATGATCTGAATATAAATATTAGTACCATAAACAGTTTACCATATAACTTAGTACTAAATTGCAAAAAATATTAACACATTATTGCTAAAAATTTATTCCTTGATAATGAATATCCAGTAATTCAAATATATTAGATATTCATATGCATGATCTGAATACATTTTATTATTAGAGTGATCAATATATTTTTTTTTTTTACCATAATAATTTACTATTAAAATACAAGAAATCATCTATTGCAAAACATATCTAAAACTATTTGTTATGATATAAATTTAATGCATGTGTTATTTCATCATAAATTAATCACTTTGGGTGTAAATTATCACAAAACAAAATTTAATATTTTACTTCTTTTAGATCACATAAACAATATTAAACTGTTTGTAAAATATGAATTAAATGTATTATTGGTTTTATATTAATATTATTATATTAACATAAAATTATAATTGAAATGAAGTCCAGAAATCTATATATTAACATATAAATTAATTTAAACACCAAATAAAATGAATAAATTATTTGGGAAAATCTAGCATTATATATAGTTTTGAATTAAATACTTGTTATAAAACTTTAAAGATAAAAGTATATATATTTTAGAAAATATAAAATGTACATTTACAATTGAAAGTCATGATATGATAAAGATTAGATAATACTGCAATTTTGATAATACACATTTAATGATTAGAGACTAGCTAAATGTAAGTGATAGTTATCCGAGAAAATTGATATATTTATATTTATCTATGTTAGAGCACAGACATAACAGAGTAAAGCTATAGATTTATCACAAGAAACTTCATATTCATAGAAATATAAAACTTGTATAACAATGAATGAATACAAAAACATCAGTTACATTTTCAATTTACCCAAAAATTATTAATATGTGGAGCTACACGTTCAGGATTGTCAAGATGAACAAAATGGTTTCCTTCAACATTCTCTAAAACAAATTTCTTTGCATTTTTTTGATAAATTTCATAAACCTTTTTTAAATTTTCTGGGTTATCACATTGGTAATTAGGATGAGTATTATTAGCCATTATTAATAATAATTCACATCGTATAGTTGACATACATTGAAAAATCAATTCATGACTTCTCACACTAATCTGTTCTATAGGACGACACCTCAAATCTCTGCTAAAAATGACACCATTTCCACATGGGGAAGGTCTAGTACCACGCTTAAGTAGAACTTGAATTCCTTCAGGAGTAACTTCATTATACATTCCCTTTCTCAATCTCAAAGCAGCAGCCTCAGGAGTATACACTGGTGGAGACTTTTCTATTTTCCTTTCAATTTCTAATACATCATCAAGAGCTTTAGAAACCACATGAGGGAATGCTTGTAAGGGTGCTGAAAAAGGTTTTGCCAAATCTATAGCAACAAGCTTTTCTACATGTTCGGGATAAAAACTTGCAAATAAAAGTGCCATTGAAGCTCCATGACTATGGCCTAACAAACTAAATGACTTCCAGCCAAGGAATTCAATTACTTTTCGATAATCTCGAATGGCATCAAAATCAGTGTATAAGCATCCAGGTGGTTTATGAGATGACAAACCATGTCCTGGTGCATCTATAGCTACAATATAAAACTTATTACTAAGTAAAGGAATAAGATTATCAAAAGTTCCACAATTATCTAGCCAACCATGAAATGCTAAAATAGGATATCCTGTTTTGGAGCCCCAAGTTTTAGCAGCCAATTTACCATATGACATAGGTATATGCAAATCTTTTGCATCAGAAACTTTCAGAGTTGAAGAATAGTTTCTTGAAGTATTGCATACTAATTTCTTTTTGCACATCAATAGTCCACATTTAGAAAACCTAGAAAATAAATGATTATAATATTATAAATTTTTAAATAGGTTAATATTATTCTCTAAACTTTTTCAAGTGCCACACAATAAAACAATTTCTATAATGGCAATCACAAATTAGATAAAAAAAAAAAAAAAAAAAAAAAACCAGAAAACATTATTAAGTTAGAACTAATTAGTCCTAAGTGCAGTTACTAGAATAGTCTGAAAGTATAAAAATATTAAACAGCATTATTCATAATTTAATTTTTATGCATAAGTATATCACTTGAAATTTCATCTTTTGCTTAAATTAATAGAAAAATAAAAACCTCTACTTATTTTCTTTTATGAATTTAAAGTAACTATTTTTTTTTTTTTTATTTTCTTACTGGAAATTTCTCACAAAAAAGATACCTATTATTTTTCAGTTTAAATTCTTTATTTTTCACTAAACAAAAATTAAATTACTTTGTAATGCAATACATTTTATTTTTTCATCATATCATGATACAATAAAAAAAGCAGACTACAAAAGTACAATACATTCATACTAATCAAAGCATACTAATAATTTTAATTCAATCTTTGAGTTTGGTTTTGATAATTTAATACTGAATTGTAGTTTTTTTGGTACAATACCAATGGATTTTAATCAATATACTTTTTATTTTAACAAAACTTATTAAAAAATAGATTAACATTGGAATATTGAATAAGAAAAACAACTTTTTAGCAAAAATAACTTTATATAAAAATCCATTAAACTGAATATATAATAATTTATATTTGATATTTAAATCTATTTGTGAAGAAATAGCAGGGTGGAAATATAATTTTAATTACAATTTGTAGCAATTTTAATTTTTTACCCATCCCATTTCTAATTCCTCATTTTTTTAAATTAAATTTACCAATATAATTTTTTGGATATTATAGCACAGAGAAATAATGGCTGATATAAAAAATAACACACACAAAACAAAACTATTTAGAAAACATTACTTAATTTTGAAATAGTAAATAGTTGTGTTATGGGAACTCAATAAGTTTCTATAACATATGTAACATTTTAAACTACTTTCTTTCTGAATTATGAAAAGAATATCATTATCCCATTACTGATTTAAAGTTATAAAAATAATTTTTACTCAAATCTTTCATGCTGAGCTTTCTAGAGAAAGCTAAAGAGGATGATTCTCTCAAAAGAAACTCTAACTTGAAGCTAGTGTTTAGGAATAAAATAACATCGAAAAACTCAACTTATTTAGTATTAAATTGTCCAACATAAATATCGTAATATAATTTCTAACTATCTAATATTTTGTTATCCACATCTACATCACGAAATAATTATCAAATATAGCTTACCTATAAAACACAATATTTGAAATGAAGTTTCTGGTTAATATATACGAAGTAGACATTTTTATATTAATCTTATTTATATGTAATTAAATATTTAATTAAATTTTATAGAATTCAGAAACTTAAGCGATTTTTTACATTATGACTAGCTTAAAATTAAGGGACTCTTCATTTTCAAAAAAAGATAAATGTATGATGAAAAAGACCTTGAAAATATGCAAGATCATCGGAAACAAATAAGTTCAAGGAAACCAGAAACGTAGGAAAAACCAAGCAATTAAATTTTCGTTTTCTAATTTAAAGACCATGCTTAAGTTAGCTTGAAATATTAGAGGTTTTAAAAATAAGAAATATTTTTTATAGGAATTAAAATAGAATCAGAAACCACCTATAATTTCAAAAAAACTCAGGAAAATTATTTTATGAATTTAAATATAAAATTGAAAACGTATAACATGAATATTTTCTCTTGAGATTTATAAAATTTGTTATTCAAGCATGATGACAAAATAAAGAGACTTAAAATATCTATAGAAATTTTTAGTGTTAATATTTTAATTAAATTATGAATATAATCAATTTAATTATTTAATTGAAAAATTTGTTTTCAGAAAAGGCAGATTTTAAAAGCATAGCTTTTTCAGTAACTGCAACTTTCACTAACATCGAAAATTCTCCGCCATTATACGGTACTTTTTCATTGTCTGCTTTTTATATTTGATTTGATATTCAAAAATTCACTTGTAATGATGCAGTTGGGTGGTGGACCTATTTTAGTTCTTAGTCAAGACACTACGAGGGAATCTGGACGTAAAGTCCAAATCCAAAATGTACAAGCGGCAAAAGCTGTGTCAGATGTTATCCGCACGTGCCTCGGCCCCAGAGCGATGTTGAAGATGTTATTAGATCCTATGGGAGGAGTAGTTATGACCAACGATGGAAATGCAATTTTAAGAGAAATTACTGCTCAACATCCTGCTGCAAAAACTATGATTGAAATTAGCCGTACTCAAGATGAAGAAGTTGGTGATGGAACGACATCTGTGATTGTCTTAGCCGGTGAGTTGCTTCATAAGTCGCTTCCTTTTCTGGAGCAAAATACTCATCCCACAATCATTATAAATGCATATAGACAAGCCTTAGAGGATATTATTAACATTCTCCATACCCAGGTTTCCAGCCCTATTGATGTCGATAATACGGATGAAATGTTGAAAATTATAGATGGTTGTCTTCGAACAAAAGTTATGGGAACTTGGGGTGAAAAAGCTTGCCGAATAGCATTGGATGCTGTTAGGACTGTTCAATTGGAGGTAAATGGTCGTACTGAAATTGATATTAAGCGATATGCTAAGGTTGAAAAGATCCCAGGGGGAACCATAGAAGATTCTAAAGTTTTGAATGGAGTGATGTTAAATAAAGATGTTACTCATTCTAAGATGCGCCGCTACATTAAAAATCCTCGCATCATGTTGTTAGATTGTAATCTGGAATATAAGAAAGGTGAGAGCCAGACTGAGATTGAAGTATCCAAAGATGAAGATTTCACAAAGATTCTGCAGCTGGAAGAGAAATATATCCAAGATATGTGTGCTGAAATAATTAAATTGAAACCAGATGTTCTTTTTACTGAGAAGGGAGTAAGTGATCTTGCCCAGCATTACCTTGTGAAGGCTAACATTACTGCCATTCGACGAGTTCGTAAAACTGATAATAACCGAATAGCTAGAGCTTGCGGTGCTACAGTTGTGAATAGAGTTGATGAGTTGAAAGAAGAAGATATTGGTACAAAAGCTGGGCTTTTTAAAGTTGAGAAGATTGGTGATGAGTATTTCTGTTTTGTAGTAGAATGTGAAGAACCCAAGGCTTGCACTATTCTTTTACGTGGTGCTAGTAAGGACATACTTTCTGGAGTAGAACGAAGTCTTCAAGATGCAATGTGTGTTGCTCGGAATGTTGTTTTAGATCCTTACTTAGTTCCTGGAGGAGGTGCAGTAGAAATGGCTGTTAGCCAACGTTTGATGGAAAAATCAAAAAGTATTACTGATATTACTCAATGGCCTTATAGAGCAGTGGCCTCTGCATTAGAAGTTATTCCTCGCACTCTCATTCAAAATTGTGGTGGAGATGTAATCCGTTCCCTTACAGCTCTACGAGCAAAGCATGCAACTCAAGGCAATATCAGTTGGGGAATTGATGGAGGCACTGGTCAGCTGGTGGATATGAAAAGTTATGGTGTTTGGGAACCATTAGCTGTGAAATTGCAAACTTACAAGACAGCTATTGAAACTACTATTATGTTGCTGAGGATTGATGATATTTTATCTGGGATCAAGAAGAAGGAAGATCATCCTCAAATAAATCCCAGCCAAGCACCATCAGAAGAAGCGATGAAAGAATAAACTTACTTAACAGTTTACTTCCTAACACATTTCATTTATTGAACACTTTCCTTGGCTGGATAAGCTGCATATTTCATTAAATTTATGCAAAACATCTGTCAACAAGATATTTTCCACACTTAACTTGTGATTTTTTTATTTTTTTTCTACATTAATGCTATAAGCTTAATCATTTAATACTGGATTGCTGAGAAATCATGATATGCATATTTATTAACATGTTTTAAACTTGTGATCAAAGTTGTATCAGTGATTTCTGTTTATTTTTTATTAGCTGTGGAAGTGACAATATCTGCTTACTATTTTGCTAAAATAGCTAAAAAATTAAAATAAAGATCTATTGATTAAAAACTTGAATTATATTGATTAAAAGTTATAATTTGAACTCAAATAAAAATTTACTTAAGAATTTTATTAAGACTACATATCACATGGAAATATATTTTGATGTGACTTCATAAAAAGCATGCTTAGAAATTCTTACCTTTCTTTCATCTAATTGATTATTATTATAATATATTTTCTTACTGAATTAATTTATCATGATAGAGCATTTAATTTGTTCAAAATAGCTTAACTACATATAGCATTAAATGGAACTTTTTTCTGTTTTCTTTGTGAGGTTTAACTATGAGCAATTTTTTTATGCTAATATTCTGATTTAGTTTTTATAAATTTTCTCAAAATTTTTAAACTTTAATGTGTAAATAAATTTTGTCTTCATTGATTTTATTATGATATTAAATTTTCCTAATTTCTTATTAAAACCAATGTGCTTAAGACATGATATGTGAGCATAATAATTTTAGAATTAAAACAGTATTTGCAAATTAAAATTTGTAACCTGCAACATTTTTATTTTCGAAAAATATATTTTGAAGTTTAAGGGTATTGCTCAATTATGTGTAATTATTAATCTCAATTTTGTAAAAATTAATAAATTAATTAGCTAAATTGAAAGTAACGTATTTTTCGTAGTGAAAGTAAAATATTTTGAAAGGAGCAAAAGTTTTTTCTTACCTCCAGGTTAACTTTAAAAATTTTATGAATATAAAATTTAGATTCATAGATGAGCATCAATACTGTGAAGTAAATGTGATTTTCTATCAGATTTTCACAACAGATTTTCTCTCTATTGTGTTAAGCACAAATAATTGTATAAAATAATATATTTTTTTAAAAATCTATTTTTGAAATTTTTACTTTAGAAATCGCTATAGAAAGTTTTTTTAATAAATCATCTTGAATTTATTTATGCAATTTCTTTATTTAAAAAAAATCCAAAAGTAATTGATGTAATCTTAATTAATAATGCAATCTGAATTCTATTTTAATTTTTAATAATTGACTAAAATTAAAAACATATCTATTGACAACAACTATATTTGAATCATCTCTGCTGCAATCAAGTTTGGTGACAAATTTTGGCTATATATCTAATGGAATAATCATATTTGTTAAGAATAATAATTTTGATAGGTGAAATAATTTCAAAAACGAATTCTGTACATCATTTTGCTAGTATCTAATCTTGACTGTGAATGAAGTTCATTAATGGAAAAAGCACATTTCAGATTTAGTAATGGTGATAATTTTTTTTTTAAAAAAAACTGATACTAAATTTATTATTACAAATACTAAATCCTGATAGTTGGTATGGTGATAAATGCACCAAACTGGTTTAGTGTAAATATATTTTGCAATTTTATGATGTGCGCAATTTATTTGGTGTTCTAGTAACCATGGCGATTTTACTGTACTTTGTTTCTTTCAATTAAAATTAAAAAAAAATTATTTAAAAGTATTTAAAATTATATTTGTTTTAAAAGTGTATCAAATTGAAAATTTTGAATTTTATTATTAGTTTATACTAAGTGAAAGGTATGGATACTGGTAAATTGAATTTGTGTCAATTCCTCTGCAAATGATTAGTTGAATACTTTTACTATATGTGTTATTCAATTAAAAAAGCTATTTTAATTTATTGAGTATTGTATTGAAATATTTGACAGATGTATTTAGGTTTACCAGGAATTGTAATGATTGTTAATTAGAGTTTTCTAAAAAATGTTGAATTTACAATATTGATTTTGCTTCATTTCCAGGTTCTCTCAGGGTTAGATTGCATTTGCACTGATGCTTTTTTAAGACTGTCTGGTTAATTAAAATCATAGTTTTCATAAAAAAGTGCTATTTATTTAGTTTTATCGCCTGGTTGTCTCTAGGGTAGATTGCCTTTACACTGATATTTTTTAAGGTGGGTGCCATTACTCAATTAATTAAAATACTCATAAAAATGTATGCTATTTACGTTACTGATTTAATTTTATTGCCCAATTCTGCATGATATTTAATTATTTCAAATTTGTTTTGTCATAATATGTAATCTTTGTGGAATTTTCTTAGTTCAATATTTTGATATTTCTGAATTAATTATGAAATATTTGAAATCTAAAATAGGGTGAGATTGCAATACCTGAGGTTTGAGTTGAGCATGATTGGAATTTTGAAAACTATGTTGAATAAGGTGTAATTTTGGTTAATGACATATCTTTGCAAAATTTGATGTGGAATTTGCTGTAAATCCGTATTTGCTCGTAGGATTTTACCTAAAAATCATCTGCAATTGATGAACTATTTCATCAAAGTATTAAAAAATTCATAGTATGGAAATAATTTTAAGAAATCATTATCTTAAATTCCGTTTTGTTGGTGAAAATCTAATTAATTAAATTTTTTAACAACACTTGGAACATAGGGCACTTAAAACCAATTTATCAAATAACCTATTTGAGTAATTTCTGTCCTAGCTAACTTTTCATTCTGTAGTTTATCTTTTCATTCCTCTTAACAAATTAAAAGTTAGTTTTGGATCTGAGAATAAAATATTTTAAAAAGTTAAAATATTAATAAATTATTCTTTATTATATATAAATTTTTCCTAATTAGCAGTGTGTGAATTTAATAGAATGCTGAATTGACAGTTAAATAATTAACATTGTCCTTTAATGCAATAGTAACTGGGTTCAATTTCTACCTTGAGATTGGATATTTGTAGTGGTTTAGAATTATTCTTGAAGTTATAGGTCCTGATTTAATTAGTCCTCATGTGAAAAATGATCATTGATCAACAGTCAAACCAAACTTTAAGAAGTGGTTTTAACTAAGACTTTGATTTTACTCTTTTTCTATCTATCCTAATGATGAAGTTTATAATACTAAAAATAGAACATCAGCAACTTACAGTTTGAAGACTTTATATTTTAAATTACTGCAAGAGTACTCATTTCTTTCTGCTATCTTTTATTGATTGAAAAGGTTTATTTTGGAGTAAAGCACAAAAGTCAATTTACCTAAATGAAAAATGCTAAATATGTAAGAAGTTATCTTATGAACTATAAATAAAAATAAAGTGATTTTTTCCTTGTATACACCAAACATCTTAAAAAATGCAATTCAGAAGAGGCTTTCTTGAGCAGTAAAATATTGCTTTGATACATTTGCCAAACATTTTAAAATAAACTAAATTAATTTACACAGAAATTTAAATTTTGTTTTTGTGGAAATGAGTTTTGTGTTATAAAAATGAGTAAAATTTTACACAAACAAAGTAAAAATTAAGCTATTGATACCACATTGTTATTTTAAATTAATTATATAATGGTGTGGCTTATCATTTGGTTTATTACAAAGTTTTACTTATTTAATTTGTGAATGTTTTACAAATTAAATAATCATAGAATACCTAGAAATCTGTATTAAAGAAATATATTTTTGATTTCTGTTCAAATTGTAATTTAAAACTTCACTCAATGTGTATTTTTCTTTTTTAATTACATATTGAATGAAAATAAGCTACAAACTTAATATACAAATGTGTTTTATCTTCTTAATGCAGTAATATACACGCTAAATTATTATCTCAGAACTCACAATTTGATTTTAGTATAATTATTTGTTCTAAAGAAAATAAAAGGATACTTTACACTTTTTCACAAAAAAGTTAAAATTGAAATAAATTTGAAGGTGATAATTAAACTATATATATAATTGAAATTTTTTTTTTAGCCAATCGAGATAGTGAAACTGTTACATTTTATTTACAATTACAAATTTTGATTTTCTTTCAGTGAATATATCTAAGGATTGTTAATTTTTAATTTTGCTTACAGGAAGTAATGATTATTTAAAAAGATATTTATCGTGCTGCCATCTGTCGGATGAAAGATTAAGTTTTTATAAATTAACAAATTTTTATTAAATTAATCATTTTTTATCATAACATTAATTTAAATCATCTATAAATACCCATTCACTTAAATAGTAATGGGAACTTGTGGGGTAATCTATAAAAAAATTTTTCACAGTGCTATCTTTCATCGATTGAAATACTTGATTTTTAGAATGAGATGGAGAAATAAAAGTAATTGTGATTAATACAAAAAATTCAATAATTACTTACATTTTTGTTCAGAATTTATAACAGTTTCAAATTACTTAATGTTAATTAGAAATTAAAATTAGACGACATAAAAATTTTTTATCTTTTCTTCAGTCTAATCAAGTTAATTTTTTGTTTAAATTCATTAATTCGCCAACAAAATTTTGAAATCATAAATAAAATTTTATTACGAATAATTTTACACACAGTCCAATCGCATTAATGTGACCACCTACGATGCTAACGTTATATAACCAATCACCGGTTTGCTGCAGAGGGGAGTTGAGCTTATGTAAGGGCTTCAGAAAACAATCTGTGACGTAATGCAGAATTGGAGTGATATTCGACGTCCAAAACGCCATGATCATTGACTTTCAGGCCAAGACTAGAAGCATTTCCGAAGCGGCTAAGTTTGAGAACTGTTCGTGAGCCATCGTGGTAAAAGTATACCGTACATGGTAACACGAGACTGTCCGACATCAAAGAAATGCACCAAGGGACAGGTGAACGATGGTTGCAGAGATGCGTTCGGGCGAATAGACGTCCTACCGACTGACTGCCGAGGTCAACCAAGGGGCTATAGTGTTGTAAAGATGAGAAAAAAATCTGGCTTTATCCCATGGAAACATTGGGAATTTTCAAAGTTCTCAAATGTTTGAAATTGTGGAAAATTTTATAATAGTTTGGGGAAAAGGTTATCCATTAATTTTTCGGTAGGCGTCTGTAGTAATCGCTATCTCGTGAAGTATCTATCAAACAATTTCAAATTTATGTTCATTGGAAAGGTGACATTTGACACTAAAATATTCTCTTGCGGTTTTTTGTTTGATTAATTCAGTTATGAGTACAAGGTTTTAAAAATAGAAGACAACAAACAGAAAATTCGATACATTTTCGTTTTTCTCTTGTAACGGCGAAAAAGATAGCCGGGTGGCTAAAATTGTGAAAGGTGTTTATCGTCCTATATAAGACTGTAATAACCAGTTACATACAATTTTTGTTTCGTCGATTTTGTTCGGGTATTTATGATGTTAGAGATGTAGCTCGCATGTGGATACAGCATCGTCGATAATGTCTATAAAATATCAAAAATGATCGAAGTTAACCTTATGTCAGCAGTCGTAACGCGCAAGACCTAAAAATCTACATGAAAGCTGTTTTAAACCTTTTTACAAAGCGAATCTGAAAGAAGTTACAAAAAATTCACGTAAGAATAATGGATTTCTTTTTCCCCAACCTAATATATCTTTACCTATTATTTCTAACAATGTGAGAAATCTTAAAGAAAAAAGCACTTGATGGTATCTTATTTTTTAGAGGGTAATAAATACACATAAAAATTGAAATTGCATTAAAAATCATAAAGTATAAATAGTAAAGAAACAATATAGAAAACTGTGTACACAATTGGATTTCTTCAAATGACAAAAAAAAAAAAAAAATTCTAGAACCATCATCACACACAACAGCAATGAAACTCATTACCCCTATTTATCTATTATTATAAATCTATGTAAACAAATAAACACAATTTAATTTACTAATTTAAGAAAGGAACTAAAAGCCAATTTTAAAGGTAAAACACTATATGATCTCAATAAAGTGTGTTTTAATTCAAAGTGCAGCAAAAAAACATGAGCAATAAATAATAAAAAAGCACATGGAAAATTTTATACATAATTGGATTTTTTAATAATAAAAGGACCATATTCTAGAGGCATCCTCATCTGCAATGAAACTTATTAGCTTCTATGTTCATTAACAAAGTAAAAAGTTATAAGGAAAGTAAATGGAATTTGTCAACCCAAAGGGAAACTATTAGCCAATAATTTAAGTACAACCCATTGCGAGTAGAATTAAGTGGAGCTCTTCTAACAATGAATGATGAATGTAAGAAAACTTTAGAGCCAAACAACAAATTTTGTAAGAAATATATATATTTTTTTCTTTTTAAAAAAAGGTATTTTGCATATTTTATTACTCTTGCAATAATATTAAAAATATTGATGTAAGAGCATCAAATGACTTCATTTTAATAAAACTCTATTCTTACTGTAGATGTAATGAGAAATTTATTAAGAAAGGCAAATTCTTTTATTCAATATTTTATGAAACCCTTCATAACATAGACTACTTGATTTAGTACTAAATTTTTATGTGATTTCCATTTATCAAAACAACACCAAGTTACAGTTGTTTACATATAATTTACACTTTCCTTATCTCTTAGCTTGCTTTTAATGTTGTATCAAAAACGGCTTATATCCCCCCCCATTGGATTTTTCCACATTAACTCCTACAAGATGTGATTTTCTTTATCCTTAGTAAATTTAAAATGTCAACAATTTTTTTCAATATTTAAAGTTAAAGAATTTTATAACATTTGTCATTTAGAAGTCAAAAGCGAAAGGAAGTTGTTTGGCATTATTTTATTTTTATTTTTTAATCAATTTTTAGTTTAATACGATTAGCGAAAAAATCAAAAAGTACCTTAGTTTTTTTTTTTTTTTTTCTTCCAAATAATTTGTTTTTTAGAAATATAATATATTAAAATTAAAGTGAAATAATTTTCAAATACATAGGAAACTTAAAGCTACTTTATAAAATATGATCACAAAAAATAATATATCATTTACTATTTAAAAGTACTGATTATTGAAAAATAAAAATAAAGAGAAGAATCACTATTTGCGTTTCGGTAAAACAATATTTTAGATCAAACAATAATTTTCAGTTTATTTTTACATAGCTGCAAATATAATTTTAAAGTTTGGGAGAAACAGGCTTCATAACATTTGGAGTCGCAAGCTTTATTAAGTTATTTTCCGGTCATTCGGTGCGCTGCAGTTAGGGATGAAAATTTTCAATACTGTATTTTTATACAATTCTAATGCTCATATCTTATGCTTTTATGGATGCTTATTGTTTAAAAATTTTTAAACAAAGTATCACTTTGTTTAAAAATTATTTACAGATGCCAAATTTTACTTCACTTCACTTCATACATATGCAAAAATATAATTGATAAAACGAAATATCACGGTTGAGTTTATTCCGTCAATATTCTCGAAAATTTTATATCTCTAGGGGCAAATGATTTGATCGAGTATAAATTAAATTTTTTCTTACTACTTTGTATAGTTTCGAATTTAGGCGTCTTTGTCTACTATGAGTGGAACAATTGTGTCAATATAATGAACTGTGTTATGCTGAATTTTTGAGAAAAATCTCACTAACGCCAGATACTTTGACAGTAATTTATGAAAATATGTATCAATCGAAACTAAGTTTACTGAAATATCATTAATTTTGTGGACATGAAGGTCGGAGATTTAGCATAATATTATCAATTAATTTGCATCGTTTTAATTCAACGAGCAGACAAAAGTGTTCTAAAAATCGGCTTTTGTTATTTGGTACCGAATGAATTAAGGATTTCCAACTAAAATTTTCGCGTTTACTTAAATAAATATTTAATAACTTAGATCCATAAGTCAAATTTTCTGAATTATTGGTAGCAGATATTTGTGACGGTTTAAGATTTGGAGGAGGCAAGTAGCTCACATCTAACTCTGAATCAACTAGGAATTTCAAATGTTTTCTTATGTCAAATGCAAACGACGACTTGAGCGTGGGGTTGTCGGTGTTTTTACGGTTTATACTGCGACGACACTATATTAGTTTCATAGGTTATTGTTAAATAAACACCACTGACATTGAAAGCGAGAGCTATTTCGTTGAAACCTAAATCTATTTTGAGAACGATCACGTGCATTTTCACGAGGAAGTCGAACTGCTGGTTAGCGGAGAGTAACTATTTCCTGACTGAACTTAATCATTTCCTGACAGAATGGGTTTAATGAATCACGGCTAGAACTTGCTGATAATGTGGGGTTTGAAATTACGAACTGACTCATTGCCCAAATATTTAAAAAGGGATCTGTCCAAATTTCGGTAATTTTATCTGCAAGTTTGACTAATTTTTTAAAAAAGATTTTGCTCTGACAGAATAAAATAAACTTCTGATTGTAGAAGTTGTAGTTACAAGATTTTCAGAAAATCATAATTTACAGATATTCCGGCACAAGTGTTCACATACTTCTTTTTAAAAAAGGATGGGTTTTATTCTCATTTAACTGAAAATCAAATAATAGTTTGAGAATTTGTTAAAAATTCCACGATAAACCTTTATTTAAATGTATTGTACTTATCAAAAGCCGAAAGATTTAACAAATTCCCAAGAAAATCAATAAGCACTCGAAATTATTCATTCAATTATTTAACAAAATCGAAGTGACATAATACTTATGATCGTAAGTCACAAAATGGGATCGCTAAGCGTCAGAATTAGATGACACTCAAGATGCAAATAATGAAGTATTTGTGAGAAAGTACGAGGGAGAAATTTACGGAGTAAAGTAGCCGTCAATGATGCTCTTAATAATTGCTTACATTTGTGGGTATTTAAGGGTTCGTTAGAGTTGCCCAGCTTCCTATTGCAATTCAAAATTCTCATATGCAAATGTTGCAGAAAAATATGGTATCTTTCTTTTGATGATTTTTTTGGAAAATTTTTTTTTCAATTCTTTTGATCTTTTAAATGAAATAAAAAATATACACTTAAGTAAATAAGATGCAGGCACATTATGGAAAAAAAAATTATAAAAATGTGATGAAACTTTATTTAATCTATTTTAAAATATTTTACATTTGTGTTGAAAACAAGGTTGCATAAAAAGGAACTAAGGAAAAAAAAACTTCAGTAGTATTTACCTCAGTATAATGTACTCCGAGTAAAAAATAATTTAAAATTTGCATTAAGGAATGAATGTAAAATATAATGCAGATGATTGTCACAATAATGAAAACGTATGTGAATAAAAATGACAGTTTTGAATGCTCTTCATAAGCATTAAAATATTATAGCTATTATTAATTATATATAGCTAATATATAGCTATTATTATTATATTAAAATATTTATAGCTATTAGTTTTTTTATAAATAGAAATATATATATTCTGGTTTAATATAGCACTTTTCTAAAGTTCTGTAAAACTTGGATTTTTTCTTTAGATTTTCAAAGATACCAAATTATAAGACCTAGTCTAGTTCCTGTCAGTAGGACCGAAACATCCCGATTTTGAGGTATTTCTGAAGTCATGATTCCTCAATACATGACAGCATAAATTCAGCACCACAAGAAATACTCGGCAAACAAAATAGTGAACGGAAAGGAAAATTCATTGGAAGAGACTGATGGGTTTTTAAGCGGATTGTGTAATGTATATATATATATATATATATATATATATATATATTAGTTTGGGAAAAAAGTAATCCATTATTTTCTCGGTAGACGTCTGTAGTGATCGATATCTCGGGAGGTATCTATCAAACAATTTCAGATTTATGCTCGTTGGAAAGGTGACATTTGACACTAAAATATCCTCTTGCGGTTTTTTGTTTGATTAATTCAGTTACGAGTACAAGGTTTTAAAAATGGAAGACAACAAACAGGAAATTCGATACATTTTCGTTTTTCTCTTGTAACGGCGAAAAAGATAGCCGGGTGGCTAAAATTGTGAAAGGTGTTTATCGTCCTATATAAGACAGTAACAACCAGTTACGTACAATTTTTGTTTCGTCGATTTCGTTCGGCTATTTCTGATTTTAGAGATGCACCTCGCATGTGGATACAGCATCGTCGAAAATGTCTATAAAATATCAAAAATGATCGAAGTTAACCTTATGTCAGCAGTCGTAACGCGCAAGACCTAAAAATCTACATGAAAGCTGTTTTAAACCTTTTTACAAAGTGAATCCAAAAGAAGTTACATAAAGTTCACGTAAAAATAATGGATTTCTTTTTCCCCAACCTAACATATATATATAAACTGAATAACTGCTATGAAAGTGACCGTGGAGTTTAATCAGCATCTATATTTTCCTGCGTCAATGATAAGAGTTAAAAGGTACATTCATAAATCGAAATCTGTTTTAGAACAGCAATTCCCAAGCCACTTGTTGCAGATTATAATGAAAAACATGTCTATATTGGTGCCATAATTATAAAACTTGATAAGTGGAAAAAAATAATATGGTTTGACGAATAGTCTTCACTCCTTTCCCTACAACAGGATGGGTTCACGTTTGGAAGATACCTGTACTAATACATGATCGTAATTGTCTCCTTCCAACTGTCAAGCATTGATATGAACCTGTCATGAAATAAGAAATTCTGTCGTAGTTTTCTATTGAACTAATCCTAACCCTGAAAGGATTAACCATTGGGAAAATGTATAGAGAAATTTTAGTTGACCAGATCCATCCTATGGTTTAAACTTTGTTTCTAACAAGAAATGATATTTTCCAGGTTAATAATGAGCCTATAAATGCAGAAGAACTTACTCAGTCATGATTTGATGAACAAGAGGATGAAGTTAAACATCTCCTTGGCCAGAACAGTCACCTAATATCAATATAATTGAACCTTTTGGTCTTGAGCATTCAGTATGGATTCGATTTCCACCGCAGGCATTTCTCCCAGAACTTCCATAATATGTTTATGAAGAAAGGTACAATATTTTCCTAAACGAAATTCCGCACTTGTATCAATCAATTTCTAAGCGAATCCAAGTTTTATAACATGCCAATTGGGATCGTACATCATACAAAGGAAGGATTCTTTGTTAAATATAAGACGTCATCATTATCATGATGACCATCTTTAGAGGTAAAAAATAAAACGAAGTTCTCTTGTGTCGTGTAAGTATTTCATAATCGCCTCTTTATGAACTGTGCCGCCACACGAATCATAATAATTCGGTGCCGCATATTTGAAAATAGAGAACTGCAAATTAGTTTTATATTGAAAAATAATGGTAGGAAAACATTTTTAGAGTAAAGATTTAGTAGGATTTCGTAGAGTAAGAAACAGTAGGATTTCGTTTGTCGGAGAATAAGTTTCCTGATTTGATCTTAGTTTCAGGGAGTGGATGTTGTGCTTCTGCATCAAGCATGTACATTTGTCAGGGTGGGCGTTTGGGAGATTTCCTGGTTTTCTCCTTTGAGACTCGTAAATACGGCCTATTATCCATGAAATGTTCTCCCGAAAACTAATTCACGTGGTGTATTAATTACCGGTATAATACACGATGGATATTAAAATAACATCCAACGGTCTTTGTCAGTTAGGCTGTGCACTTCGTGGAATCAAAAGCAGAATAATGAAGAACAAAGTATTTGCTTAATCATATTTTGTGGCGTATTGTCATTCAGCTCTTGTTATTTTAGTTAATATTCAACACACAAAGGGTAAAATTTTACATTCTACAATAGCTGATCATCAATAGATCCAGGAATTTCGTAAGAAAGATAATTTGAATACAGCTGAGAACATGCAATTTTTATCGGATTTCAATTTCATAAAATGATATGTATTTACTAAAGTCAGTAAAAGATTTGTAAATATTATAAGGGATGATTTTATTAAAAAAAACTTCAATAATTATCATTGAAGCACTATCTAAATTATTAGCTTACATGCAAAACATAAAATGAAAGATAATATTTCATTACTCAAGGATAATCTTAAAAGCTTAGAAAGTGAGCTCGTGATAAAAAAAAAAGTTATATTAAGCTTTAGCAATTATTTTTTTGCTGAAAATATGTTAAGAAAGCCCTATGTTATTAAAAAATGTGAGGATAATATTTGACGAAAATATTCCTGAATATTCATTTACTTGAATTTATATGTAAAATAACACTCATGTTTATGAATTAAAGATAATAAAAGCTTCTGCAAATAAAGGTTCAGAAACAAAACAAACGTGGCTTATTCACAGACACAAATCCCATTTATTTAACACCAAGATATTTAAATAAATGTAAACCACATATAAATTTAAAATAATAAATTTAAAATACACATTTAAAATAATAAAACTGCATTGAATTTTTGTAAATGTTTTAAATTTTTGAAAGCAAAATTTTTATCAAATGAAACACAAAATGCATACATTTTAAAATGAATAATTATTTATTGTTTAAAATAAATTTTTCATAATCAGTTTGCTTAAAAAATTTAGGAATTATTAAATTTTAAATTTAAAAATACTGTGTCCTTATGCTAATAAATTTCATACAATATTAATGAAAATTGAAAATATTGTGTTAAATATTGAAGGTTTAAATAAAGCATTGAGTTTTTTAAATAAAATTAGTTTAATTAATTGGAATAGGTTATCATCAGATTTTGCATTTAATGAATTTAACACTATGACAGTATATTGAATAATTATATTTTGTTTCCCTTACAAAAATGATGCAAACTAATTATCATGTGAGATATTTAAAAAACAGAAACTTCAAAATTGTACCTCAACATATTTTTATACTAATTTAACTGGAAAGTAATGTAAGTATTCCGCATTTGAATTTGGCAGACAATGATTTATTAATTAACTGAATCAAATAAAATGGTTAATATGTAACTATCATATGTATAAAAATAAAAATCTCTGTATCTTTGTTTATCTCGATTAACACCATTTGAAGCGGATATAAAATTTCCTGTCCTTATAGAAGTGCTTATTGAGCAATTATTTCTCTCTTTTACTTCCTTATTTAAGAATAATATTAAGATATCAAAATTTAATTTCTTGGTCAACAATGATGCTGAAATGTGTGCGAATTTCATTACTTTTGGTCCTATTATTTGAATTTAATTTATTAGTTGAGTCATTTCCTGCTCAACAAAGTAAGTGAATATTTTACTTTTTTGATAACTGATACGGGATCGCAAATTTATATGATTTGCCAAAATGTTTGTTCAAGAAAAGATATATCTCTAATGTTAAAGAAGCAATTTTTGTTTTTATAGTCTCTTCATCCATTTCAAGAACAAAGAGAAGAATATAAAATCTTACAATTAAAAATATAATAAAATTTTTATATAAATTAAATAAAATTTTAAATAAATAATTAATAGGAATATTTTGAGTATTATAATTTTCAAAATTAAAAGACAACAAATTTTCTTAAGCTAGAAATGTTAATTGAACTTCCGAAATTTATTCTCAAAGTAAAAAATTAAGTTAAAAAATATTTTAAGTAATGTTAAGTGTTACACATATAATTATAACTTTTGAATAGTTTTAAAAAAATTTCCTTTCAATGTAATTTAATTTATGATTAAAAAATTACATTTTTTTAAAAAAAAAAGTGCTTACCGTTATTTAAAAATAAATCTTAAAATGTTAAAAGTAGTAAAATATTTTACAAAGACTGTAATGACATGAGTAATTTGAAATTTATAAGGCATAAAAATGAAAACATCAATAGTAAATCCATTATAGTATCTTAATTGAAACAATCAAAGTTTTTCTTAGAAATAAGAAAATTTGTATTTACTGATTCGTAAAATATTTTAAATTCAATCAATTAATTATTAAAAATTATCTTATCAACATTTTAAACACTTTTAGTCACTCATTACCAAAAAAATATTGATAAGCATTAACCAAGAAGATTATTAATTATCAAGTTAATTGTTTTATATTTTTGTTAATTATTTTGAAATATATATATATATATATATATATATATATATATAT
>JAPDSC010017692.1:89008-102105 GCA_026290005.1 Latrodectus geometricus
GTTACGATAAATAATTATTTTAACTTAATATTTTTTTGACATATACGCTAACTTCTAAAATATAAAAACTGATTTTTAAAATTTAATGAATAATGAACATGATTAAAATGTCATGGATATAAAACTATTTCTGTTAGAATTATATTAAAGTATAATAAATTTATGAAATATTTTGCTAAGACTGGATAGTTTCTTTTATTGATATATTTCACAAATTGCCAATAGGAAGATTTCATAAATTTCACATTAATTAATATAATCACACCGCTATAATAGGAAAGTGATTATTAGTTAATAATTATTTTTGATAGTAATTGATAAATATAATGTAGATATAAATTTTAAGTATACGATTAAGTACAAGAAAGAAATCTCGAGAAATTTGTACAAGAATGAAATTTAGAGAAATTTGAGGAGAATATTTCTTAAAAGGACATGATGTTAGCCATATAAATAGTATACATAGTTTTTACATTTGTAAACATAAATTTATCCATATTATATTTCTCATGCTACAAAATCTACAATTTCTTTATATTTACAATTTTGAAACTCTTATTTTTAAAACTGTACTTTGTTTATGTTAAAATAATTAAAAAATTATTGCTGCTTTTTATTATTTTACTATAAGAATTTATGAATCACATGACAAATTATACAAAATATATTATAATCAATTGTTGAATTTTCTAAACATTGTAAAAATATTTTTACAAATAATTAATATCTAATTTCTTTTCTTTATTCAATTGTACATAATATGTGATGTAATCGATTATTTTTAACAATTTTTCTACAGGTATACAGGAGGCTTTGAGAACTCAATCCTTGGATAAATTAGACGAAATGCGAGAGTGAATTACTAAACAAGAAACAAAATTGATTTCATTTTTGTATCATTTTTGATTCAAGATAAAATATGTATATTGTCTTTCTCAATAAATGTAATCTAAGGAATATTCTAATAGTGTAAAGATATTTTAAAGATTAATAATATTTGAGATCAGTTAGGAGAAATTATTAATATATTTTAAGTAGATTTTAAAATTTTATTCCAAGGTTTTTCTATTATTAAGGTACGTCTTTCCTATTTATATGATAATTATTTCTTAATGATTATTAAAACACGTGAGTTTCTAAGATTTTATTAAAAATGTTTTAAATAATTATTTTCACCTTAATTATTTACTAAACAGAACAATATACTTTGAAATTATAATGTAAGAATGTTTCAAATGTATAAATCAAAATTTTAGGACATGTCTATTTGAAATGATAGGCAAAATTGAGAAATTATTTTCCCACCTCGAAAAAGGTTTAATCATTTTCCATAAAACTCCAAAAGATCAATGTCTCTTTTCAACTGTTGATTTCAGTTTATAAGCAAATTCTGCAAGGTAACATACACGAATCTTAAATATAATACCTGCAGCATAATACAAAGAAAAATAAATTGGTATAATCTAAATTGATATTATCAATTCATATGGCATCTCTTCAAAAATACTAACACGTAAAAATTAGAAAATATTAATTTTTATTGTTCTAATCTAATGTTCTAATATCTTAGTTAATTTTAAGCAATTTTCATTTAAAATTGAAGGTGGAGTTCTTGACTGGTAAAATAATTTTAATTATTCGAAAACAAAATTCCTCCACTAGAAGTGAAACACACTCACACACAGTGTATATCCCAAAATATATGCAAGTTCTCCAATTGAGTGAAAATTTTGTAATAGCATCTGGTTCACAAACATGCATGGCTTAGTGAACCGTATCATTTTTATGAATATCAAAATTCTGATTGGTGAAGCTATCAGAAGAATATGCGTAGTATATAAGAATACGAAACACCGAAATGCACAAAAGTTTCTGTTTTTATTTTCTTTTGTTGAAATACAAATACAAGATGACTAGAATCTTCTTCTTCTTCTTCAATAAATAAATAAATAAAATTTGGGTACTGTAGACCTTGGTCCCATGGAAGCTATCATGCCACTTAATTCAGTTTTTTGAAGACATGATAAAATATATTCAAAAATATAATCAACCTTCCTAAATTAAATCTATTATGAAAGAAATTAATGACATTTGCAATTCTGAATAATAATAATAACATCCACAATGGAAATCATTAAAAACAGTTTTTCAGGAAAACTCAGGAAAGTTGAAAATAGCGCACCAAGAAGGGAGCATGGGATTGGATTGTAATGAAATTTAATACTCAACGTATAAATGATACACATTTGATTAATACACATAATGATACGGATGATACATTTGATCCCAAAATCAAGATTATTAAACAAATATAGCCTGTACAATTAGACAAACACAGCGCAAACTCAATAGAGTGTCGAACCGCCTCCTGCTTCAATACAGTCGTATTGTATAGCATATCGAGCTGATTAGACACCTGATGTTGTCATGAGACAGATGCATCCACAAATCTTGAACAGCTACCTGCAAATCATGTATACAATGATACTGCGGCATCTGGATTTTCCGATATTCTTAAACATGCTCTGTCGGGGACAAATCTGGTAAGCGGACGGACATATAAGAGTCTGAGAATGACGTAAAAAGTCTTGAGCATCTCTGCGCATGTGAACAAGCATTATATTGCTGAAAAATTGACCATGTAAAACCATTTAGGAAAGGTCCCAAATTGGATGGAAGAATATCATCAACATAGCTCTAGTCTAATAATGTGTATGGAAGTGTACTGTTCACCAGGGCACCTCCACAAACATGCCCGATTATCATCTGTCGCCAAAATTACCCGGAATTCATAACTAAACATCACGGTTTTCCAATCTGTGGCATTCCATGCTACTCGGGTTTGGCACTACCGTAGGCAGAGTCGTTGAAGTTGAAGTATTAAAGGCAATACGCGGAATGGTTGCTTAGATTGCAGATTCGCTTCCCCAAGGCCTCCAGAACATTAAAATTTTCAATAATAAAAATTGTGCAACATTGGAAATTTCATTCAAAGCCAAAAAAAAACAAAAAAAAAAAAAAAAAAAAAATGGAACAAGAACAGGTAAGGTTTAATTTCTCGGATATACCAGAAATAGTTCCTTGACATGATTCATAACTACTGTCTGCTTTAATATGGAATTTCTGTCTGCATTCTCTTCAATACCTTTATCAATAGATGGCGTGAAATTATTTGGAGATAAAGTTGAACAAATCTTTAATGGCATAAAAAAAGTTTTTTTTCCCAATATTAATGCAATTTAAAATTTCTGAGGTATGCTGCGAAGACTTAATACTGTCTTTATTAAGTCTTCGCAGCATACCTCAGAAAATATATATCTTATCTTTTTCTAATTTCCGTCTTTTTTTTAATCATTTATTCTTTTCGAAACTTAAAAACAGATTTTATTCTTTCATCTAAATAATTTTGATGCTATAATATTATCTAAAAGATAATGTTTTTATTATGTGAAAAAGCATATTCACAAACAAGGAAAACTTTTTTTTTGATGAATTTGCCATAATGAATTTTTTAAATTCCGAAGGTTCATTAAATTTCTTCCTACCACCTTTTTTAATGGTTATGATATTATTTTCCAATATGATCCATAAAGGAAATTAGAAAAAAAAGCACGTAAGAAAGCACAAACTAGTAAAAATGTTGGAAGAAGGATAAGAGAGCAAACATTTCAATCATATATAAATATATTGCATCATTCAAACTAGAATATCAAAACACAAACACAAAAATTATTTTTGCGAACACTTATTCAAAACTCAGAGCATTATGGCTTGCTTAGAACTGCTTGAAGTATCACTTATATTCGTAAAATACGCCATGTTTTATCTATTCTAGATCTAGAAGGGAAGAGGTGCCCTGCGAAAAGAAATGTTTCCTATGGATGTTTGTTTCTTTTATTTATTATTGTTTAATTATTATTTAAGGAATAATTAAATTATATTAAGGAGTAATACAAAAATATACTATGTGATTATGAAATAGATTTATTTCTTTATGTCTTTCATTGAAGAAATTAATGCAAATCATTGAATTTTTTATTATTTAAAATGAGAATATCACCGTTTGGACTAATAAATTTAAAATCAAATTAATATTTTTTTTCTACTTCCATAATGCTAAAACATAATTTAATTCTTAACGCTTTCGCTAAAATTAAGCAATGAATCAGTTTCAAAATATAAATATTTATTATGTGTTAAAAATGAATCTGTAAAATATTTTTTTGAGATAAACAACAAAGTTTTCATTGTTTTGTATTTCTAAATTACAATAACTTAGAAAAGTTTTTTATGTGCTATAAATATTTGCGTACTTTTGATGTAATAATTTATGAAGCCATATGGTTTCTCAGTTTAAATTTAGTATAACTTGAATCAAATAAATATTTAATTTTACACTTTTTTTAACTTTATTTTTCTGTTGAATAATTTTAATATAATAATACATATTATCCTTTTTCATTAAGTTATCGAATTTCTCAATGACGTTATATTTTGATTAAGTGATACAATGTAAAAACTTAACATAAGTAGTAAATAATGAATGAAATTTTGAGAGCTGATAAAGAAAATTATAAACAAAATTATGATGTCTCAAATATGAGTACAATGTTTACTACATTTGTGACTTGCATTTCAATTGAAGGCATAAAGGCTTATGAGTCATTTCTAAATGTAAACTTTGTAAAATATGCTTTTAAAATTTAAAAAATATTTAAATTTATTATCCTTTTGGTATTCTGTAAATATTCGGTTAAGATTAAATCTAGAAAACATGTTTACTTTACAAAATTTTCAACTTTTTTATGTAATTTTTGTTTTATTCTTGTTGAGTAGAACAACTGTTGCTTGAGTTATCTTCATGATTCAGGAACAATCGGTAAAAATTACAGACACAGCAGTCTCTTACAAACTTTTATTAAAAAATTTTATATTCTGTTGGGAACAAAGAAAGATTTAATTTAATAATATCTTGTTGAGTTCTAGAGTCTTTCAATTTGTAACCTAATATCATATCATTTAGTCAATATATATGGATTTATAGTTGCTAAAATGCAAAGACGTATGGATAATATTTTATTTTATATCACAAAGCATAGCTACTCCCCTTAGAATCCAGTGATTCGGGTTAATATTTGTCTTTAACCAAAGAGGAGTTATATATGTGAGATCAGTCCTTCGTGGTTGCTTGTAAACAGGACATTCATATAAAGCAGGGTCTTTGGGTTCCGTAGTATTGATGGCATAGATATAAATTACAGGCAGGAGAGTAAACAATACTTTGGGGGCTTGTTCAGAAAGTACTCCATTCTTTTTATCCCAGGAAGCACCATCCAAATAGAGCCCATATACATATACACCTTCCTGCAAAAATCAAGTTTAATTAGTTTATCAAGAATATTATTCTATAAGTTAATAATTAAAAGGGCATTGAACATCTATTCATCTGAAATATATTAAAATTGGCTTATTGGAATTCTGAATTAATTTTTTTTGCCCGAATAATCCACAAAGCAATTTTTAATATTTAGCTTTGTTAATTATTAAATATAAGGCATTTAATTTAAATTTTACAGTGTAGATGCAAGTAATTAATGCTCTAATAATAAGCTAAATAAATTGAAGACTGATAAAATGCTAATTTTAAAACTAAATGATTTGATTTGAAATTTTATAATTTAAA
Source organism: Latrodectus geometricus (assembly GCA_026290005.1). Lineage (NCBI taxonomy): Eukaryota > Metazoa > Arthropoda > Arachnida > Araneae > Theridiidae > Latrodectus > Latrodectus geometricus. The sequence continues at coordinate 94,692 of JAPDSC010017692.1, forward strand.
GTTTTTCACAAAAATGAATTAAAGATATTTATGAATATATATTTAATGCAATACTAAATTAATGTAATAATTTCATATAATAGCAATTTATGAAAGGATTTATATAATTTTTTACAACCTGCAATATATTAACTAACAGATTAATTCACAAATATATTTACTTTGGGAGGATCTTTGACGGATTCACGTGTGAATTGAGTCACATCATTGTGCAAAGTGACCACGTCTAAAGCCCATCCTTTATGAGCTCTGCTTACTTCTTGTCTCATAGCGGTTAAGAAACCTAAACAATTACATAATTGCTTTCATCAAATATACTTAAAATAAATAATTCAGTTTATAAGATTATAAATATCGACTAAATCATATTAAAAATTATCTTGAATACAGCTTGGAAAGAAAAGATTCTTTAGTTGAAATATAATAACTGAGATTTTTAAATTTTGGATTTAGTACCTAGATGCAGTTTCCCACATTGTTCATTCCCACTTTACTTTGAGATATATAGTCATCATTACAAAACAATAGATGATAATGTATTAGCAAGACACTAGGCACTTAAAAATAATCCTAAATAAAAATATTGACGGAATATAAAAATGAAATTCCCATGTTAAGTAATTTTTAAAATTTTCCATAAAACCTAATAAAACAGACTAAAAAAAAATCATAAAAATAGTTCATTGACACATTTCAAGAATTCGTTAGATTTGAATCTTAACTGGAGGGATAATAATGTTCTTTCTGTATATTTTTAAAATCTGTAAATCCACTGTAAATACAAAACATGTGGAACAGAAATAGGAAAGATGATCAAAGAGCGATATAGAAGGAAAAGAAAATTATATTTCCTTAGTATAAAGAACATGCTATCTTCACAAAAATACATTTCTATTTATCCCGGGAAATTATAATTTCATGTGTAACATTTCATTATTAAAGTATTTGCCATTTGTTCCTATTCAATCATAATGAAAACATGTTTGAAAAATTTACATTATAATACGGTAGTTTTTAGAAAAGCTCAATGTAAGCACATATTTCAGAAAATAAGCCTTATTGCACATTGAAAGGAATTCAAACTGTTTTTGGAAATGATCCAATCTGTTTCTTTCATTCATAAATTTTTGTTTGCAAGAAAAAAAATTTAGTTAAAATTAGTCAAGATTTAGTTAAAATTTTCTGCATCATATTAGAATTTTACTATGCATTTACTTAACACATGAAAAATTTAATTATTATATTATATTCAGACAGATAGTTAATTACAATTAATTATAACAGCCAAATGAAAAATAATCTATGTTAAACTGCACAATAAAAAACAATGCTATGGTAGTGGAATTTATATGATTATAAACAGAAGACTAATTTGATTTAATTTTATAATAACATCCTTCTTGAAATCAATTAATTTCATTAAATTTTCTATTAAATAAAACAGTTCTGATTTTAATAAGAATAGGCTTTTGGAAAAACTGGGGTGGAATTCAAAAAACAAAGTTACAGATTTAATTTTATTCTAAACAAATTTTAAATCTTGTAACTATATATTTTTATTTTAATTTTAGTACATATACATGTAGTAAAAAATAATACTTTTATTTTTTAATACAATAGTTTTAAGGAATTTCTAACATTTAACAGACAAAGATAAAAAATATTCTAATTTTACAAATTAATGTAACTAGTAGCACTGCAAAATAAATTCAGGGTATTTTCCTGAGAAAAAAAATAGATTTTTTGTATAAGGGTGTAATTAAAACTTATTTGCGAAGTCATTCCGATATATTTTTGTACAAATATTTAATCAGTACTTAATTAAATAAAATCCTGTAAGAATATATTAATTTTTCAAGCATAGATTCCCCTTGGTTCTGTCTTGTCCTGATATGTATACCATCTTATAGTTCGATATTTTGAAAAAAATCTATATTAAATAGTAATTTCGATGTTTCATTTAGTGCATTGCGAGATCTTCCCATAAGAATAAAACTTCTAATTACATTTTCTACAATAAAATATATATTCCGTTAAAGGGTAAGTTACATAATTCCAACATACTAAGAATTATAAATGAAGAATGAATGTAAAAGAAATTATATAGGTCACTGAATTCAACTAAACTATTCTAAAACACTTTGATATTCATCTAAAAAGACACCCAATGAAACACAAAATAATTTATTTAAATTTATAACATTCCTTACAAATATGATTCAATTACAATTTATTGGAAAAAATGATAAATATTATCAGAACATATAAAATGTTAATTATTAATAAATCATGAAGTTAAATTTGACATTTTAAAAGGACACAAAGTAAGATGCTTTTAGAAATATAATTACTATACTTTAAAATTCTTAATTTGCAGAATATTTTATGTAAATGTATTTTAACATTTTGGCTAAAATTTCAATGCATTCTAATACAATACGTTAAATATTAAAACATGTTATAGTCCTAAGTTTTTAAGTTTTTTGTGATTTCATAACTATTTAAATCAAACACAGTGTATAACAATGTTTTGTCTAATATACTGACTGTAAATTTCAAGCATTATCAGCAATATTTTTATTATTTCTGCTTTATTCATCTTCAAAACAAACTTGTCTAAATGCGTACTAAAGTTTTTTTACAATTTACAAATTTAGCACAAAAAAAGCTAGTAATAAAATCCTTATTAAAAGAGGTCAATCAATCATAATCAATAAAATTACTGATAAGTAATAAATTACAAAATTAGAAAATAATGTGACACATATTTTAGAAGTAGTATGTAAAATCTTAGCACATCTTATATTAAAAGTAAAACTATTAATTTTTGAAGTAAGACTATAATAATAAAATACGTCTAATATTACTTACATTAAAAGCTTTCAATTTAAATAATGGTGTATAAATTTCAAGAAAAATATTTATTGCTAAAGTTTCGTAAGTAATCAAGTTAAACTTACTTTATTTTAATTAAAAATACCAAATTTGAACTACTTTTTTACCTTGAGGATTGAAAAAACCAGTCATCCAAAAAGAACTTGGTCTTCCTTTATAAAGCCAATTAGAAAATTGACTGTTTCTTTCGATCAATTCGGTGAACCAAAATCCTAAAGTACTTGACTCCCAAGATACTTTCTCCCAAGTTTTGGGTATACGAGCATCAAAAATACTGTCTAAGGCGTCTCGCAATATCTGTTATAAAAAATCTTTGAGTTACTAAAATCTAAGAGTTAATGATTTTTAGTTAAATTTTTTTAATTTACATTCAACATCATTTTTATCAAAAAGTGTAACAGTGTAGAAATTTTAATAATTAATTCAACTCTTCTCAATATATAATTAAACATTGTCTATCGTATTTTTATTAAAATTTCAGTACATTGTTTTATTTTTAGATAAATTAAAGTAACTTCTACATTTTAATTAAGGTAAAATTTAACAAGCATATAATTTAATGCTATTTTGTTTTTGATTTTAATACATTATTTGATGATATTTAAAAATATATTTTAAATAAAGTATGACAATCAAGCCAACAAAATTATCTTCAAATTACTGCAAGGATATAAATAAATAAAAATCTTATATATGTAAATAGTTTCAAATAAAATAAAAATTAATATTTATTTCTTTTTAAAATTTATAAAATATTCTTAAGAAAAAAACATGAAAATTCAAATATAAAAAACATCTAATCAAATTTTTACAACATGAGTTCCACCAAGAAAAGTTGACAGTGTGAATGCTGTTATGGTGGAGCTAAAACTTATAATATGAAAATTAAATTTGTTTTACAATAATCTATTAAAAAGAATCTATAATCAATTTGGAAAGATGTCGTGGACACTCAATTTAATTTAGAAATAAGTTATCAAAATATGTTGTCTAAATGCAGGAGACACTGTATATAATGTGTGTTAAATAACATTCACTTTTAAAAAAGTTTTTGATTTTGTATTTAAGTTAAAACATATGAGAAGTGTGTGGAACTTGTTGACATAGGTAAAAAGTAATGAAATTAAAAAAAATATTCCTTTAGTGCATGAATTATGTCTTATTTGCATATATGATAAAATACCCTTAGAGCATAAAAACTATTAAAATTATTTTACCTCATTCATGACGATTGTTCCCTCTATGGCTAACTGCAAGTCTGTCAGAGTTAAACGGACCGTCAAAATGACTCTCTGCAAACGATCGATCTCTTGTTTTAGAAATATATGCATTGGAGCAGCTGGATCTCCCATTCCTTTTATTTGTTCTTTAATCTTTTGGAACAAAAAGAAAATAATTAAAACAAAAAGCCGGAATTCTAATATTCATTTATTATTATTTATGTTTTAAAAATTTTAAAATGCTTATTGAAAGTGTATCACTTTATACAAAATCTTATTAAATAAAGCAAAAAAAATTTAATGAGGTTTCAAATACAAGTAAAATTAATGAAACATTCTAAAAATAAAATTAGCTAATTTTCTTATGATATTGCTCATTTTGAATTTTCTGACCTTAGAGATATGTTTGTCACTTCCTACAAAAATTATTTTTATGTTTTAAATAAGAAAAATTATTGTTTCTTACTTATATAAGCAATTTTATAAAAAAACATTTTTTACTTAAGATTAGTGAAGACCTAATTCCTAGGTTATTTGTTGATTGATAAGAAGGTATTTTTTTTTCTCAAAGAAAATAAATCGCATACCAAATCTAAAATTTTAATCACTTATTATTTTTTTTCAACTACTAGAAAATTTATTGAAAAACAGTTACCCAAAAACAAAAATGTACTAATTAAATAATAAGCAGTTTCTTTAGAATAATTAATAAAATTCTTGTTAAGAAAAATAACTATGTAAATTATTAATAATTAAAAAAATTGATTCTAAATACTAATAGGAACTTAAAAAGGTGACAGAAGAATTTGCTATACAAAATATATCACTTTGTTAGAAAATACATTTAGTTAATGTTTTATGTAAATGAAAGTGACTGAATTCTAAAATTTTTGTTTACATTTTTATTTATAAGATTTAAGATTAAAGTATTTAAGTAGGAATGTAAATGTGTAGGATATTGTTCAAAGACATATGTGTACAAGGTAGATATTTTGCTTACATCATGTGCTACATAATCCTTCGGCAATTTTGACATCATATCTTTAGCCATACGATGAACAACAGATTCTCTTGTTTCTCCAGCACCTCCTCCAGTATCCTTCGGTTGAATACTAAGTATCGTATCTAATATCTCTTTCGCGGTATTACTTTGATAACTGGGAGAAATAAAAGGTGAAATTCATTTTATTATAAATCCTTCAGTTTCAATAGATTATAAATAAAATTGTATTTTTAATTTTAAAACTAAAAATAATTATTTAATTAAAAATATTATTTATAAAAAGAATTACAAATCTTCTAAGAAAGTAAATTAAAAGTATAGATCTCTTTTGAAAAAATCTGTTTTCGATAAATGAAGACAATTTCTTAGTATTTATTATTTACATGTGTGTGTGTAATGAGAGTATAAATGTAGCACTTTCATTCAAATGAGTATGTATTTCAATTATTTCCATGAATGTATTGAGAACGATTATTTTTTTAAATTTACAAATAGAAAACTTAGAATGTAAGATAAAAATTATTGAATGCTATACATAGAGCATACCTATTTTTAAATAAACAAATTAATTAATTCATAAGTAGGTGTGATAACAAATAACAAAAATATCTGAAAAAATAGTACGATCACGAAATTAGACAACAGACGTTCATTCTTGTTAAAAATTGTAATTGCTTTCAGTGAACTTTAGTGCTCATGGTAACTATGATAGAAGTTGTAGTACCCTAAACAGCTAAATTCTAAAATTAGATTTTAACGCATTTGAGAAGTTCATTCATTCTGATAAATGACAGCATAAAATGGAATTACAAGAAAAATTTCCTGTTTGATGAGATTTGGATATTGCAATAGGCATTGATTAGGCATAAGTTAATTAGAATAACAGATAGCAAAACAGAAATTATTCAACAATTTTGTTTTTTTTTAAATCTCATACCATAAAAATATTTATTGAGCTAATCATATGACAGCAAATTAGAAATGAATAAAAAGTGTATATAAGCACAGAATAAAATTAAAGTAAATATTAGGTTAAAAAACCGAATTGAATATACGTGTGAATCACGGAAAGAATGTTGGGAATTTAATTGAAATTAATCTCTCTATAAGTTTTTTCGGAATGTTTTCAGTGAGCATTGGTACTGATACAATTGCTTATGATTATAAATAAAATAAATTGTATACAATGTGAGTCTAATGCATGATACAATGTCAGTCATTTTTGCCTTCAAATTCTAAAAGAATTTTTTTACTAATTAAGGTTGATAAAAAAACAGTATTTTTTGCATAAAAATGCTAGTTAAACAAAATTAAATAACTAATAAAAATCCTTTTAATATTTAGCTCACATAAAATGAATTTAAAATTCATTACGTAATATCGGCATTTGAATGTAAACCAAAAACTTGAGGAGTATCTGTGCCTGGTAAACTGTCAATGTACTCCATATATTCTTCAATTGCAGTGCAAGTTGGAATCGCATAACCTTCATAGAATGCAAAGGATTCAAGGAACATGTGTTCACCAAAGTATTCCTGAAATTAATTACGGTAATTTAAAATTAAACAAGATTTTATTTTAAATAAAGAAATATGTAAAAAATACATTTTAGTAGTCAGGAGTTAGATAGTCAATTAATTAATTATCAAAAATTATAAAAATATAATTGAAACTGTGAATCAAAATCAATTTTAGATGAATACAATATAATTGTTTTATAAGTGATAAAATATTTTGCCAGATAAAATGAATAATGGATAAGTATTTTAAGTATAAAATAAAGCCAATAAATAATGTATCCATGTCGATAAAATTATTCAAGCAAGACATTTAGAAATAACTAGATATATTTATCTGTTACAATTTTTATTCTCAATGAAATCTAATATTTTTTTATAAATATCATAATATAAAATATAAAATTTAGTAGTTGTAAAGATTTTAAATGAAATGAGTTTAGATATTAAAGTTTTAAAAAATATTATAAATAAAATTTCTCTTAATTTTTTAAATGAATCAAACTTTATTTGAATTGCTTATTTTTAAACGTTATCAGGTATAAGTAACTTATAAATACTTGCGCATAGAAATTTTTCTAACGCTGAGAGCAAGAAAAAGGGAAAAACACATACACACTACACACACACGCACGTACACATCATACATATATATATGTGTGTGTACAATGAACCTTTATGAGAATGAAATGAGTTCAGCAAGATAGTGATTCTAAGAGAATCATTTTTTTACCACATAAAATTCTTATTAAAATTATAATGATGAAATTCTTTACCAC
>JAPDSC010017694.1:0-10474 GCA_026290005.1 Latrodectus geometricus
TTTGGCAATATATTTTGTATATAATACAAATTAATTAAAATTTATTCCAAAATAATTTAAGGTGTAAGAAAATATCTTGCTATAAATAGTGAAGCTTATATATGTTACGTAACATATATTTTAAAAGTTGCTTCAACAGGAATTTCTGTCAACAAAGGACTTGAGACATGCTTGAGACGAATATTCAATATTTTTCAGTCCTTGAAATTCTGAATATTTGACTAAAAGTATTTATTTCTTTGACAACTTGACAAGAACCATGACGTCATCTTGTTTGAAAATTTAAAATATTTGAATAAAGACAATCCATTCCATTGCAACCCTGCATAATATAAATAAAAAGAATTAATATATTTCAATGACATTTGTTATTTTGAAGTCAGATTTGCTATCTTTGCGTATCTGTGTTCTCGTGTACTGGTTAAAATATATAATGAGTAATGTGAAAGTATTTAGAAATGCGAAATATTCATATGAAATATTTAGTGATTGTTTTCACCTATAAAAACACAAAATCATATCTAATTTTTATCATGACTGAAATAAAGAGTGATTTTAATGTTTTTCTAGATTCATAAAGATAGAATTAAAAACTAAGCATAAAAACTACATCAAGTTAAAATTTTAATGTTAATTAGAAGTTATAATTTTTTAAACGAATAATTTAAAATATTAATTAAAACTAGATAGGTTTACGTTACAAAATTTAAGGCTCTGAAAAATACTATTAATGATAATTATTTAGTGGAGTCACAAAATAAATTGTAATCTAAATTTAAAACATTTTAATGAATATATTGTATTAATAAAATCAAAATTTTATTAACTAAATGTGTTAAAAAGTAATGTTTATTAAAATTAAAAATCTATAATTTTGAAAACATTTAATTTTTTGTATAATTAATTTAAAATAATCATTGTGATTTACCAAAAACTTAAATTTCTGATTTGATTACATTTCGAAAACTTAATCACACATCAATAAACAAAAATATATTATTAAAAGTTTCTATAGTAAAAAAATTAACTCAAGATACATTTTTTATCTACTTTATTGTAACAATTGAATTTAAAATATTTAGTTGGAGATTGCATATTTCCATTACTGCATGTCTTTTTATGCAAGTAAAGTATGGCACTGTATTAAATAAGTGTGATTTAAAATCCTTTTTTCATGCATTCGAAGTTTTTCTTTTTAAATAGCACTTAACCACTTATAAATCTTAAATTTTTACTTACACTATCAAATTAAAAATTATGTTCTATATTCTTAGTTACAAACCAATTCAAATTTATTTGATTATTCAGGTTAAATATTTTTTGATAGCTAAACTAAATTATAGTTAAATCGTTTAAAATTAGATAAGCTACAAACTATATTAGAATCAATTTTAATAGCAGATTTAAATCATCTTTTAAATCGTGAGAAAAAAGAAACTCACAAGGCATGATTCTCAAATATTTCAAAGTTTAATAAGACGTTAAATTGATATTCTTTTTTCTCTTATTCTTAAAATCAAAATCTTAGAACTAAAAGATAAATATTGACTCTTTTTTTCCTTTGTTAGAAAAAAAAGAATTTAAGATAGATAGGAATATACACTCTAGACAAATTAAACTATTCTTTTATATTTTTTTCAGCTTTTTTTCATACGTATTGTTTTATTTTTTTGCTCTTATTCTCTTTCAATCTTTTGTTCTTTTTTGTTAATCTCCCATTGAAACTTCAAAATCATGATATTTATTTCATCACTTATCTTTCTAAACTGAATATTTATTTAGTTACAAAAGCATTCATAGTGATAAAAAACTCAAATATTTCACAGCTGAACTAAGCTAATTCCAATGATTATCAAATATTATGCGAATCCTTATTCACATAATTTGTGATTCGTTTCCAAATTTAAAAAAAAAAGTAAATAGTAAAAGTAAATAGGAACGATAAAATAAGGCAGAAACAAGTTATCTTCCTTCTGAACATAAAATGTAAAACTAAAATAATTTTATCTAAAAAAATTAAACATTTCTAACACTTAAACTCAATCTGAAATGAATTTTAGTCATAAGCATAGTTTTCAACATGCAAAGCACAATCATCAGCTATTTATTAATTTAATGAAGAAACAAATATATCAACCTAAAAAGAGCAACAAAATGGCAGAAATTTTATAGAATAATTGAACAAAAATAATGGAGTAAAAATGTTAATGAAAACACTACCTGAGAATTTTCCCTCAGAGAAAAAAAATTCTTGGGAGAATCGCACCTTTCACTTTTCTTTTTATTCATACATTTTTATTCTTTAAGAAAAAAATGTTGGAAAACTATTGCAGATTAAATATCTATTTGTGAAACATCTTGTTTTCAAATATAATTGTTCTTCGTTTGTGTGTAATGTGTCTCTTGAAGTCACCAAATTAGACTTAAAAAAGTTTTTAACTTCATGACTTCAAGGCATATCTAACTTCGATATTCTGGATATATTCTGCATAATTTTATGTATCTCCATAATAGTAAATGTGGAAAGAATATTCGTGAAATAAGGAATCAAAATAAAATTACCCGGCTATAAAGAAACGAATATATTTACAGTTGTTTGAATGTTGGTAATATAAAATTATTTAGTTTTTATTTCTAATATAATCTGAAAGTTAAAAATTTATTTTGTTAATCGTAATTTGGAATTAGCATTTTTTTTGATAATTATCTTTAAAAAAGAAATTTTTTATATCTTTTTAAATTATGGTTTTAAGAAATTTTAATAGACCTTTAAAATATAACTTGCACTGTAGTTAAATTTAAATGTTTTATTTATTTTAAAGACTAGTAATAAATTCTGGAGAGATATTTTTCTGTAATCAAGACTTAAAATTGAAACTTGTGCTTAGTTTGAAACTAAGCGTCTTATCATTTGAATTTACTATTATAAATAAAAATTTTAAAACTCTGATTTTGAGTATCTATGTTAGTCAATAGTAGTTAAAAACTTTTTATTGACTTAGTTTCCACAACTTACATTTCTGATATGATAAAAGAATTTAAGAGCTAATAATAGCATGAAAATAAATATCATGAAAATTTAAATAGTGAATAAGATATATCTTATATTTATAAATATAATTTTTTTCAATTGTGTCTCAGAAGCTGAGTGTTAAATATAAATATTAATGCATTTATAAATCCAACAAGCATTTGTAAATTTAACAAAAAAATAATAGATATGTTTGTATAAAAGTAACTTGTTGTTTAAATATGAAAAAGTAATGAAATACTAAACTCGTTACAATTTTACGTATGAGTTAAGCATTTACAATGTTATTGTAAACAAAATTATATTTAAGAAATTAAAAAAAACTAGGGCTGTGGAAAAGAAACAGAAAAAAATGAAACAGTAGATTTGTCCTAAAAAGAAGACAAAACTAAAAAACTACACACGCTCGCATGTAAGTTCAGTAATTGATGAGATTATTAAAGGTGATATTTTAGGAAATGATATCCGTAAATTGGGATGATTAATAAGTATGATTACACATTAATAATAACTGCCGCAGTCCGTTTGGGTAATGAGATAATGATAGTTAAATACAAGTTACTACCAATCAGTTTTAGAAAAATATTTAACACTTTTTTATGGTAATTTTAAATCCTTCTGAAAAATGGTAACTTTAAATCCTCTGATAAACACATTTGATAACATTAAAACTATCCATAGCTGGCAAAATTATTTTTGTTCTTTAGGAAATGCAAAACAATTAATTGAAGATATTTTGGTATCTCAGGAAATAATAGAAATATTGAGACTGAGACGAAATCAAATGCATTCGAGCATTCCTAAAAATTTATTTGTATTAAGAAGAAAAGGGATTAAAAAGGACTACACGCATCTCTGAGATTATTATATAGAATATCTAAGTAGGGATCAAATCTAAAATAAAAATATTTCTTACGGAATCTCAGTATATATTTTCCATTCCAAGTCTTGAATAGATTTAAAGTGGGAGAATAGAATGAGATAATATTATATCAAGACAGAAATGATTAGATTTAATAATATTAGTATCGTTTGGCAAATCTAGTTTGACACTAACCTGAAAAATGCTATAATTTAGCAATGGAAGAAGCCGAAGAAAAAAAGTAAATTTTTTATAGGATTGATAATTTCTTCCCTCATGCAAATAAAATTCTTGCAAAAATTGAAAGATAATTAATTCTACTTTAGCGTATATAATATGAGGTGTAGAATATAACTATTACCATTGTTTATGATGATTACATAACTAGAAACAATAAGATAATTTTTTAAAGATTTCGATTTTATTTTTAGGCAGTTAGAAAAAAAGATGCAAAAAAAAAAAAGATTATGAAAGTGACAAAGATTGATTAATTTACTCCTCTAATTCAAATTATCATAAATACATTAGCCAATCTGCATTTTAGACTAATTACTACAATTTCTCAAACTTATTTCAGCAGTAACACAAAAAATGTAAAATATTACTATTCATGTTTTCTTCAAGAACAGGAATTTTTAATATAGCAAATGAAAATAATATTAATTTGGTTACAGTATATAAATACTGTATTGTATATTGGAAGTACCAGGTACTTATGTTCTAGTTTTATAAAACTTAATTTTCATTTAAAAAAGGGATTCTGTAAAAAGTTTAGCCTAACTGTTAACATATAGTACATTATTAGATAATTGCAGTCACACGTTTACAATTGCTGTATATGTTGTGAGTGTAAAGATAAGTTGCAAAAAGTACTACATTTATAAATTTATCACATTTTTAATTTTTTTATGGAAGAACACTTTGAGGATCGCTTTCGGTTTATTCAAAAAAAAAACTGGAATTAACTTTTATGATACCAATTAATTAAATAATGAGAAACTTTCTAATTATTTTTAAAAAAGTAATGTTAGATAAAGCCTTGAAGATTTTTCTCTCACATAAATGTTCAACATCAGTAAAGTATGCAAAAAAGCTTCAATTCGTTTGTTTAACAAAATTAAGGATTTAAATTATTACTCACTTTTCTTCATTTTCAATGAAACTTAGACATAAAAGATGTCTTCAACTTAAATAATAAATAGGTTAATTTCCTTAGATCTCTAAAAAAAATTTATCAAATTAAAATAGTTGATAACAGTAAATATTGAAAGTTTCTGTCATACCAATTCGGGTTTCTAGTAGAAATCTTTATAGCTTACTTTAACAAAATTTTAAAGGGAAATATAGCTTTTGAACATAGAATACATACTATATGCAATATACTCGAGCCTTATCGAGATTATTTTTTTTGTATATAAAACACATAACCTTCTGTTTAGAAGAATTAAAAATTTTATTTGCTTTAAAAATGTAGATTTCTAACAATTTTAGATGAAGTCTTTATTCAGGAAAATATAAAGAACGATTTTATCTTGATTTGATTTTTATACCCATTGATTCTGTTGTTAATATCATCATCTAAGAAATTCCAAATTGATAAATTTTCTTCGCTTACAACTTGATGCTACAGAAATAGAAAAGAAAACTCTAAAATACACAAAATAAAAAGAAATTTATGTTGCATTTAATACACATCACGTCTAAATATATCTTTATTTCATATTTAATATTTAAAATTGAAATGAATAAATGTATACCTATTTTTTATGCGGTAAAAATGTTTTGATTTATTTGCTTCATATCTTTAGGTAAACTGCATTTGGAGCATATTAACAAACCTAAAGAAATAGCATTGGTAAAAAAGATAGTTACATTTTCTTCTTAATATGATAAAATCGGTTGTGATCTGTATATCTCTTTTTTGCCTTATTCAATGCCTGGTGGAAACAAATATTTTTTCTTGTCCTAATGATGTAGGCTTTTGCAAGGCAGGACATAAGGAACAACCCAAGAAAAAGTAAAGAAAAAAGCTTCTCTACGAAAGCCAGTCTCGCTACATTAAGAAACAAATTAATAAAGCAAACTGGTGACAATCAATAGATATTTTTCATCAAAATTACACTCATGATCCTCTTATATGGTATATCTTTATCACACAAAATGCCTAAAAACAAGTCTGAAATCAAAAGAGCTATAATTTGAAAAAAAATTTCTTGGGGATAAAATAACCAGATTAAGATAAAGTTGTGAATTCTCTCTGTCTCTTTATATGATACATCCAGAAATAAACATTTAATATATTTTCATTAATTTTTAACAAAATTGCTAAAAAGAATTTAGAAAATTCACATTATTTTATACGTAGCACTTTTTTTATTAAATGTTTAAAAAAGGTATTTTTCACAAAAACTTTTAAAAGTATGATAAAGCTTATTTCAAAAGAAGGTTTCAATATTTATTTTATGCAATAACAAAACCTTGAAATGTTATGATGAAATTCGAGTGGAAAACATTTGCACATCAAGGATAGATTGTATTTGACAAGCTTCACTCTTATTTTCTACACTAAATAGGCTTTCTTTAATTAAAAAAGTTTCAAAGTGAAGAGTTCGAAAATTTCATTACAGTTCGACGAGGTCAAAAGTTGGAGGGAGAAATATATCGTTATTTTTGGTCGCCCACACACGAACCTAAAATTAGTTATTGCGAAATAATTGTTGCTCGTGAAAACATGCCAAATCTTGGAACCAATTATTTTGTCAAGAAATATCAGGTTACGATTAAACATTTTTAATCTTTTATTTTCACAAGGAGATTTGTATCCATAAACAAAACGTTTAAAAATGGATTAAAGTCATAGTTCTTACTAATTTGTTTTCTATAGGATTTTAGTTGATTTAAAAAATACTTTTATAATATTAAAAACACCATTGATTTAATTACAAAAAAAGTTAGTGTCAGAAAAACTAATACTTTGTACATTTAGTTTACAGTTTTTTTGTTTTTTTTTAAAGATAAATTACTGATGATATGATAATTTTAACTCTATAGAAAATTTTATTTGCATGTTTTGTTTGTTCATTTGTAAGCAAAAACTGTAAGCAAAAAATTAAAAGTAGTTAAATATTGTGTACTAAATAATAAATCAAACATAAAGATATTTAAAAATTAAATTAAATATGAATCAAAGAATTATATGAGCATCATATTTGGCTTTACCGCATTGAATTCCTCTTTTAAAACATTTTTATAATCTTTATATTATGATCTTTAACAAAATTTAATCTTTCAAAATCATTGATTTTATTTTCATATCTTACTATGTAATCTTATGTAAAAGTAGATATTACTTCACTAAATTCATAATATTAAATAAAGTCAAGTTTTTAAAGGTTATATTTTTATTAGCTTATGTTAGCTTAAGGAATACAAAGCGCCTCTTCAATTTTTAATATTTTGTTACATGTATTATCAGTTATTATGTTATTCGAAATATGCTTTGTCATTTCTATCATTTGTAAAATAAATTTTGTGTAGCATGAAACGTAATTTGAAACAAAATATCCGCGTTTGTTTATCATGATATCTAAAAACAATCATTATTTTGATTTTTTGATTAAATCTAATTAAAATCAAAACTAATCACATCAATGTGATTAGTTTTGTTAGTTTTAGTAAGATTAGTTAAAATTTTGCATAACTAAGTAAATTAAAATAAACAAAAGATATAAGATTTAATTTTGTTTTACTTGTTAATTACAGATTCAGCATTTCCTAAACAAATCGGAAAAATGTAAATAAAATATAATAAGTTACAATTAACAGTACAGAAAAAGCATATTTTATGAATATAACAGAAATAAATAGATCAGAATATAACTATTCAAATTTATGAATTTACTTAATGAAGACTTGAAATTTTTTTATTAAAAAAACTTATTTTTTTAAGAAGATGCTATTTTTCTTAATTTTAATAAACTCAAAGTTGAAATATATATTTCAATCAACTTTTGTGGCAGTGTTTATAAGAAAAATAATGAATTTTAGTATTTTAATTATCAAACACTCATTAAAAAAATATCAAAAATTTTCATTTTTGATATTAATTATTTTTGAATAACATATTTAAGTTATTTAAAAGTGAAGTTCAAACAAAAGAAGATATCAAAAAGAATTTATTTTATAAATTTAAAAATGTGAAAAGTTTATTGTAAATGTCACTCTTTAATCTAAGAAAACAAAAGTAAATGTGAAATTTTGTAAATCGATAAGCTAGAAAAACAGGTGTCTCAGTGAAAAAAATGCGTGTTTTACTTTTTTTTGGGATTAAAACTTTTTACTAATTAATAATAATCCGTTTGTAATTAATATAAAATAACTATTAAATTATAAATGAATTTATTTAAAAAAATTGTTTCTGTTATTTATTACATTTTATTAGTTAAAATCCAAAAATTATGAAGAAAAAATTTAATTTTTTAATGTATTTATTCTTTATAATATTATAAGAAGAAAAAAAAATCGGTAGAGGTTCTTAGATTTAATATAAATAAAATACTTTGTAAAAATTTAGAATGAGAATCGGGAAACTAAATATTAAACATTTTGTTCATCACTTTACTTTCGTAAAGAAAGTAAGGTGATGAACAAAACGTTACGAATTACTTCAAAATATATTTACGAATTACTTTAAAAAAATTCTTTCTGGGTCTAAATACGAACAAGAAAAAAAGTACTTAATTTAAAATAACAAATTGACTTTATTGTGTTTTATAAAGATTATAATTTCTTAGGAATTTAATTTATGTATACTGTATGGTGAATTAATAAATTATTTTCAAAGTATAAAAATTCATTGTTTTGAAGAAGAATAAGATAGATTTTAAATAAGAGCAAGGCATTTTTTGTAAACAAAATAACTACATACTTATATATCTTATATATATATATATATATATATATATATACGTACACAAAAGAAGCGTATTCTAATTTTTAATAATACACAGAGCTACATTTTATAAGAAAAGTTTCATTTATTGTTATAATTAAAAATTTATAAAATCTAAAAATAAAAATGAATGAAAAAGGAACAGATTTAATATTGATACATTAGATCTACCAAACAGCTATGTTCGTTTTAGGAAAAAGCAAATCAAGAATCATTCAAACGAATAAACTTTATTGAATATTATAATTTCCATCATTATTTATGGCATTATTTGTATATCCCATTTTTAAAATAAGTCTGGCCAAAAATTAAATCAGTTCTTGTCTGATATCTTCTTGAGTTTTTTGCTCTTCAAAATATTTTATAAAGACAGAAACAAGTGATAATAATCGGAAGGTGCAAGGTCCGGTCAGTATGGTGAATGCAACAGAATTTCCCAGCCTAGTTCTGCGACTTTCTGACGAGTCCTATAAGCAACATGTGGCCAGGTATTGTCATGAAGTAGTATGATGTACTTTTTATTGAACATCACTGTCCTCTTTTCATCGAATGCTATTTTTACCTGACAATACCTCTCTGAATTTTATCTTTCATTTGTTTTCAACTGTTCAAAATGTATTGATCCTCAAATGTTCATCCCCCATATTTATTCTCTTGTTCAGTCTCAACTTTGGTTTAGAGGGGGAAGGTATTTCAGGTTCCCAATATGCCCTCGACGTTATGATGTAATCCACTTTTAACCCCAGTTAAGATCCAGTCCAATAAGGGTTCAATTTTGTTGCGTACAAGCAGAAATCCGCATAAGATGATTGGATCATTCAAATTCTTTCACCTAACTTATGTTGCATTCATCTTGATTACTTCCATATAAACTTTAGTTTCCGAATGTGGTCTGAAATGATCTGTTGATCTGAATCAAGCATCTCTGCAATCTCCGATGCGCATATTTGTTGAAACTAATTGTAACTGGAATGGACAGAACTTTTTGACAGACTTAATCTATGTCATATTTATAATATTCTTTATAATTTATAAACGGTAAATGTTGCTGTATAGTAAACAAATACATTAATATAATGGGCGAAATATTTTCAAAATATCAAATTTTAAGATTTTTATTACTAGATATTATAATATCAAATTTAAATTTAGCAGTAAATATTTACGTATTGAGGTATAAATAAATTTTATTTTCTTCATCTGTAATTGAAATTACATCTAATAAAGTAACTAGGTTTAAATTTAAATATTTTTAAACGCAACTTCCTTGAACTTTATTTCCTTTTAAAGAATGAAAATAAAGGCTTCGAAAGAACTAATTCAATATATATTATAGAAGAATTTTTTTATTAAACTTGATTATAAAGTGAGACTGAAACGAAATTAAACTTAATTTAAAGCAGTGTAAGTAGAGATTTTGAAAATAGAAATAATTAACTTTATGTAATTTTGTTGCATGAATAGAAATTTTGCTAACACTGTTTACAGTTTTAAATTAATACGAGATTCGAAATTTTTGTTTTTTGTAAATTTTATAATGTGGCAGATTTGCTGAAAGAACATAATTTTTATAACATGGTATAAATTTTTAAGCTAATAACATTAAGATTTTGAATTTTTCGAAGGAAAA
>JAPDSC010017694.1:12914-28354 GCA_026290005.1 Latrodectus geometricus
TATATATATATATATATATATATATATATATATATAGTTGAATATTTTATGTTTGTAACAAAAACGCGTGTGTGTTTTTTAAAAAAACAGAATTCTAAAGTAAATATTTTCGAGAATAGGTAATAATAAATATATTTCTTCAAGAGCAAATGTTTACTTTTTCAAGATTGTGCTTAAAAATTGAATAAATTTACTTTCATAATATTTGAGGTATTTTTGCATTTTTATAATAAATAAATATTTATATCATACGCATTAAAACGAAATTCACTGAAACATAAAAAGCTATTTTAATGCGCCTTTTGAAAATTCATTTTTAATAATGTTTATTACTCTTTTTCTTTTATTTTGATCTAAATAAATTTATAATAAACTATATTCTGCTTGTTTTCTAATGATTACGTTTAAAACAATATTGATTCACATTCAAAACATTATTCTCACAAAAATTGGAAACATATAATTGTTAATAAATAGCAGAGGTTGAAATTCCTCGTAAGTGGTTGATGTTTTGGAGTCGATTTTAAAGCACAAAGCTATAGTTTTAACAATGTTTTCTGAAAGACTTTTACAATTATTGTGTGAATATTAAATATAAAAGATAGATAAATAGTTGATCGTGTGCTCCAGTAGTTGTGGGAGCATTTTCAGTAGATGTCTTGTATTCGGTGGATCTCGTAGCCAAATTTTGATTCTCAATACGTTGAAATTATTTCAACAATCTATTTCACCACAGCAATCAATATATTGAAATTATTTCAGACTTCAGATGCTACTGTGGAATTGGAATCTGTTAATATCAGTTTCTTTAGGCTTGAAAAATTTAGCTTCATATCCTCAATGAATTTTAGATATCATGTTTTTATATATTAAACGGACCAATCTTAAATTAATAATCTAATAAATTATTATTACGTTTATACATATATTATTAAACTAAAGTACTTACTTGCTTAAGGGTTCCTGCCATTAGAAATAAAAAATTGTTTTGATTTATAATACTTGCAATTTTCAGAAAATATTTTATTTTGTCTAAAACAATGCAATTTATAGTGAACTGGTTAGCTTGCACTGTAAACAGAGGAAAGAGACAGTATAAAATTTATCAATTTAACTTTGAAACTATTAATGTTTTACATGAAATACTGAATGAAATATTAGGTTGGGGAAAAAGAAATCCCTTATTTTCACGTGAACTTTATGTAA
Source organism: Latrodectus geometricus (assembly GCA_026290005.1). NCBI lineage: Eukaryota > Metazoa > Arthropoda > Arachnida > Araneae > Theridiidae > Latrodectus > Latrodectus geometricus. Next base: position 14,121 of record JAPDSC010017694.1, read on the forward strand.
CTTCTTTTGGATTTGCTTTGTAAAAAGGTTTAAAACAGCTTTCCTGTAGATTTTTAGGTCTTGCGCGTTACGACTGTTGCCGGCCTTGTTGCCGCAAATGGGTTAGTTACTCAAAGGTGCCCATCATTAGAAACAAAAAAAATAATTATTATTTCGACTATTATTTATATTCTTTCCAAACCCCTAACTTTCTTTAACATGATTCTTCAAATGGGTCTATAGAATTTTACACAGTTCTATATTTCATTCATTAAAATTTCATAATTGATACCATCCATTTTTTTAAAATAATTTTTGAGTACAAGAATTTAGTAATGTTATGCCCATACATGAATATATTTGTTTAATATTCATTTGTAATATAACTTGTTTTTAACAATAACTTCATATCATAAAATTTATACAATGTATATAATCATTCAGAAAAAAATGTATTTTTATGGTAATGCAAAATTTTTTATAATTTAAAGAGCTTAAATGGAAAATATCAGAGTTAAATATTATTATTACAACACTTTTTTTACATAATTTAAAAGAATGCAGACAGTAAATAACGAAAGTTAAAACTTTTCAACGCTCATTATTTACTGTCTGCATCCCACGAAACTGTCACATTATTTCATTTAAGAAGTATAAAAAGACAAAACATAAACTATTTAACTAACGATAAGATATAAGCAAAATAATACTTTGCTGACATTTTCAAATAAGGTTCAGATATATGACGTAAGCAATTTTTCAATTTAATGAACAATTACTGTGCTGTGAAAGAAACTTTTTAACAATTCTAAAAGAACAAATGAAATATCTCAGAAATATATTCGATAATGACATTTAATTCAAATAAAAGAAAATGAACTTTCTAAAAATTTAATTTCATGACGCAATGTACATAATCGAATAGGAAAATTCCTTCTAGGAAATGTATTTTGTGAAGATTGTCCATCAAATTTTTGAATATTCAAAGAAATTGCCTTGCATGCTACTGTATTGAAAATGGTGTTATTTCATAAAATGCTCTGGGTTTCCAGTATTTAATGTAAGTGTGATAACTCGGTAAAAATGTATAATCAAATAATAAATAAATGAGTTCTTAAAAAAATTATTTATTAACTGTGGTATATACCATAAATTCTTAAGAAATCATCTTGTTTTTTTTTTTTTTTTTTTTTTTTTTTTTTGACTGAACACAACACTTTTTTGATTATTAATCTGAATATGTGTTTTTGATCATTTGTCAATAAAAAATAATACAAATTAATTTAATAGTGAAAATATTTAAATTTAAACATGAAAAAGTTCTTTTATATTAAGAATTGAAAATGTATTAAGATTTAAATTTAAAATTTAAAGCTTAATAAGAGAGAGAGTTAAAAATTTAGAATACACATTTGATATAAGATGTAATAATAATTTTTTCAATATGTTATTAAAATAGGAATGTAAGTTTGTACGTTCAAATTTATTTGCATCATTCTGTAACATATACCAAGCAATAAAGCTATTTTATTAAGTTGTAACAGAAAAATTAATTCTTCCCCTCATTAATGGAATAATGCTAATATTTAATATGTATTTTACATTACTATATATGTATAATTTATTTTAAATGTATTAATTTTTATGCAAAATATGATTATAACAGTGATTAGTTTGAATGTTTAGATTAATCTATGAGCACAATTAGAATGATGTAATAAATTTGTTTTTATTGCATTGATAAAGCATAACAAATCCTTTTCTACATCAATGAAATAACATAATCTTATGAAACAAGAATTGCTTATTAACTACATGCAAAACCAATACATATATGAAAAGCAAAGACTTAGAATTATGTTTTATTGTTTTTCACAACATAGTTAATGTTAAAAATCAGAATGATATACAATGCAATTATCTTTATATTTAAGGGGGAACCATATTTATTATTTAAAATATATTTCTAGCTTATTTCGACTGCTTTAATACTATATTCTTATACAACAGGGAGAAGAAATAACATGAATAATTTATTTTCAAAAGAAAATCAGAATAAGTAATATACTTCATTTTAGAGAGAGAAAAAAGTAATCCCATGTTTTTCTCTTTGAAATGTTTTTCTTGGAAAAGAAATTATTGAAATGTAAGGATGCTTTGCTTTCGATATATTAAACTTTGATTTTATTATGATTAGGTACTTTTATTTTTTTCAGAAATAAAAGTTATACTTAAATTCTTATATTAGAATCATCTATTATTTTCAAAGTATAATATCTGTTTCATATATTGAAATTACAATAAATAAAAGAAAACTAATATATATGTATATTCTTTTTTGAAAAAAAGATGAAATACTTCATGTCAAAATTGTGAATTAAAAATGATGTTATAACTCAAAAATACAGATTATTAATTAGAAACTATTTACATATTTAAACACAAAATTTATTCATAATCTGATATAGATTTAGATGTGACCCAACCTGTCTAGGGGTTAGCATAACTCACTATGGTTGGGGAGGACCTGGGTTCGAATACCGGTTCGGGTATGGATGTTATTTTTCCTCTCTGTGTTTCTAGTCCTTTCCTGAGATAATGGATGAATGTGGCCCGCCCTATAAACGGGTTTGTGGTGGTGTGGCGTGGACGATGCTACTCGTACCTCCGTAACTTGGTTCACAGGTGCCCACCGGGTAACGATAAAATGAGTAGCAGTTTCCGGCCTTGTTGCGGCAAATAAGCTAATGTTACTTACTTGTTCAAGGGTGCCCGCCATTAGAAATAAAAAAAATATAAATTTAAATTATTTTTATTTCTTTATTACATATTCCATATTTTTCAAAAAAAAGTTTTTAAATTATTAATTAAAAAAATTGTTAATAAGATTATGAATTATAATATAATATAAAATGTATGCATATATTTTATATTAGTATAAAATTAAAGGTATACTTGAACACCCCAAACAGAACTAGTTATCTATTATATCAAGCATTCTATGTTTGTTTTTATTTGTATTATTAAGAAACTATGTAACATTTTTACCTTAAAAATAAATTATTATGTAGCGATTTACACAGAACAAAAGATAATACTAGATACAAAAGTTTTTTTTAAAGGAGGTATTTTATTTTACCCGACTGTATTCCCCATAAGCTATGTTACCATTGTTAAAAAATTAAAGGAGATTAATTTCACAAAAATATGTTTACGTACAACATTTTACCAACTAATTCTGCTGATTATTAATACTTTATATTAGCTTTCTTGAATTTTGATTTTTTATGTAATAAAGAATATTTTTATATAACGAAAAAGATAATTGATTTCTTATGTAATGAAGAATAACTTTCGAGAAGGAAGTAGAGGTTGTGAATATATAAATTTATTATTCACGTATTTATCATTACGTATAATTTATTATTCATGTTTGACATCAGAAATAATTTTTCGAAAAAAAAATTAATCATGTTTCTAATTAAAATATTTTCCTTATAAGGCTTTAAAAACATAAATTGTTTGATTCATATTTTTCAGAATTTTCTAATGGAAAATATTTTTATTATAATCGTTTAGTTTTAGTTTTTTTTCAATTCTTTAAGGAAAATTTTTCAATGGAAGTTTTATGTTTTCTCTTGATTTTATTAATTTTTTATAAAAATAATATTACATATAATTGACAATGTAACTTTTTTTATGATGTCATAAATAAAATAAATATATCTGGTATACTATTTAATAATGATATAGGTTTGATAAACTCAATAAATGAAATTTACAAAACAATCGAATTTCATTCAATACAAAATACGTTCAGCAAAGAATGAAAGATAAAAAAATATCGAAACACTTTTAATTAAAAGAAAATATTTTATTCGCCTGTATTTACCAACACAGCTGATAGAAAGCAGCTATATAGTTAACTAAATACAGCACAGTTAATAATTAAATAAGCCACCCAACCTGTCTAGTGGTTAGAGTAACTAATTACGGATGGGGAGGACCTGGGTTCGAATCCCGGCCATGTATGTACTTCCTCTCTCTGTGTTTTTTATCCTTTCCTCAGATGATGGATGAATGTGGCCCGCCCTATAAACGGGTTTGTGGTGGTGGGGTGTGGGCAATGGTAGTACTCGTAGCTTCCGTGACTTGGTGCACAGGTGCCCTACGGATAACGATAAAATGTGTAGCAGTTTAAGGCCTTGTTGCGGCAAATGGGCTAATGTATTATACTTATTCAAGGGTGCCCACCATTAGAAACAAAAAAATATAACTAAATAAAGGATAGTAACATTTTTAGAAGACGTTCTGTATTGTTAAACAATTTTATAAAATATTTTTAGTATAAGACCTGTGAAATAATAAGCATATTTTATAAACTATTTTTCCGACATAAAAAAATTTTAATTAACTGTTTAAGATGACTTATATGTAAATCGTTTTCTCTCTTGTGATTATAAAGGCATTAACTAAACAATTAAAAAGTTTCATAGAATATTTTATTTATGCAACATATTGGATTATAGCATAAAAAATTTGGCAATTTATTACAACGTATCAAATCAAAATTTCGATGGAAATATCTGTGGTTTTTTTAACGTTTAGCTTGTGTGAAAATTGCACTTACATTTCAGTTAATCACTTTGTGAGAAATAAATCAATTTATTTCCAAATTTTGCTTTACTTTTGGGTGTAATTAATTCAAAGAATTAAAGCAGAATTTTTCTTGATTTTTTATTTCTTTAAGTAATTAGTTTTATCAATGATTTTATTGAAAAATAAATAATTACAATAATGAACCAAATCTCTTTTATCTCATAATATTCTTTGTTGTAAAAAAAAAGAAAAGGAAAACCTTTATATGTGTCAAATATTAAGCATCTCAAAATAAGAACAATGTTACAATTTTTCTTATTTCTTAAATCATAAATATTCACATTTTTCCAATTTTCCGTTTTTTATATCACTTAAGCTGTAACGAGAGTTAGCAAAAAACATTCTCAATCTAATTGATGAAACTACACTTCTTGAGAACGAAAGTTTGCTGGAGATTGATTTCTTCATTTTCACATCATCGTTAAATAAAGATAAATCATGCTGCATTTTCATTTTTCCAAATGAATATATCATGATGGATGCTTTATAGATTTTTAAACTTTCTTTCTTGCTAATGAAAATACTGTATTTTCTACGGTACAATTAGTCAAAAACGATACAAAGTCATTTTCTAGGCTTTCCGATAAGTATATAATTTTAATGGAAAAGAAAGTTTTTGATTAAAATGTATAAAATTTTAATTAACATATAATTCTTATTAAAATGTATCATACAACATTGAATTGCAATAATTAAAGTTTAGTTGCATTCATTTGAAAAATATTTTTGATAATTTTTTATTTCCAGCCTATAATTTTACTTAAAATATCACTTGATTGCAAAAAATTTTATTTCTAAATTTTAACTTGATGGATTTTTCAAAAATTATTTCTTTATGCATATTTTATAGGGAGCATATATATAACAACTAAATAAAAATGAGATATGAACACATATCTATAATTTTTGGAGTAATATCAAATTAATTTTATAAAATTTTAAATTATAGAAAAAAATATACCACCTATTTAATTTCCTAAAAAAATATCCTTTTAATGCCTTAAAAATGCTTTAATTTATACTGCTGGACTTTATTTTCTCTGGAATTATCTTGTTTTTTATCTTGTTTTCTCACCTAAGATACAAGTTGTGTGAGCCATAAATGAATCAATATTATCTTAACAATGCTTTATTGTGTCCATCCTCAATAAATCAAGATAGCAATGATGATAATACATCATCTTATTTGTAGGAATTAATACCTAGAAAAAGAATGGAAAAATTGAATAAATAACTTCCAACGAAAACTTGCAATTCTTCTGCTGCTATTTTCTTGGAAAGGATTACTGATGGCATCCATCGTTTCATCTAACTTGATCAAAAAAAAAAATAGTTATATGCATCAATACTTTTATAGCATTAAAAATAAGATTTTATTACAACAAAAAATTTTAATTATTAATTATTCTTAAGGCATTTAATTTTTTCAAGAAAGTATTAATAAAGTATTTCAGCTTGGAACATTTTTGCTTACTTGGGAGAAAATACTGTTATCTTCAACTATTCACACTAAGCATCAACTCTTTGGATCTTTCTCCTTTATTTCATCATATTACTGTTCAGTGTGCTTGACTCTCAATGTCAAATTTCCCTTAATTTGATAACTTTATGCTTAGCATAAGAAAGGATTGATTACATTTAGTTGAAAAGATTTTTATGTCTAGTTAAAATTTACTTAGTGCAAAAAATTATAAACTTCTAAATCTAATTTTAATGATTTTACGCTTCATTTCTGAAACTGATCCTACTTGTTCATTTATTATTCATTTAAAAGTTTTATTTGATTTGAAGGGTTGTATCAATTGCGAATTTTATTAATTTCATCCATGTCGTTTTAGAATTCAGAGCTAACTCTCAAGTTACTTTATGGGAGTGTATTTGAGCGAGTTAAATGTAAAATAGTTTTAATAGTGTTGGCTTGTTCTTAATAATTTTGAAAAATTTTCTTATTTTATACAAAAATAATTATAATAAGAATCATTATTTTTCTCATATGCAATAATTAAATTGTAAGTGATGTAAATACGAGTATTACTTAATTGTTTTCATTTATGCAATATTTCATTGTTAATCTTCAAGAAAAATTAATAAAATATACATAAAAAGTATTTTTTATCGAATTTTAGAAAATAAATTTATACATAGCTATAGATATATTTAATTAAAATAAAAAATGCTTTATTTTTACTTTATTTTACTAAATTTGGTATTTTTCTTAATTTTAAGCATTATTTACAGACATAAACTCATATATAACTTGTTATTTAATTTTCAGCAATTTTTGTAAGTAAAATTAAAAATCCACTTGAAATTTACTCGTTGTCTTTCAAAAATACAAGTCCTTAAATAGATTCACCACAGAGTGGAAAAGATTCACTGAAAATAACTACTTCTATATTTGATAGCACAAGGCTAAGTAAAATACGCCATTTTTATACTACATTGTTGCTTATAATTTCAAAGGGGGGTGTGAATATGTTTTTTATCACTGCTCACCTAATTTCGATTTGGCTGGAACAAAAATAAACTCGGAATCCTGAAGAGAACACATAGTAGAAGCTTATCTGGTTTGTGAATTGGTAATAATACTATACAGCAGTTGGGGTATAAATTGGAGCCATGTTGAAGGTCATGATAGCATACAATGATCATTGCAAAGCAACGTCTGTAAAATAGAACCTTGGTAACAAAATAATACTCGTTGTGAAAGATATGCGGACATTGATGGAGATTGTAACCAGCAGAAGGAAAACCGAAGAGTCAAAAGTGATTATTGAGCTGAATTAATGTCTACAAAACCCAATATTAACCCATATAGCTTTAATGAAATTGTATAAACAAATTATTCAGAGAAAATCTGTAATGCTAAAACCTTTGTGACGGATGTAAATCGGAAATAGAGAGTATAGTGATTCAAGAAATACAAAATCTGGATTGTTGATCAATAGAAGCCTAGCTTTTTATATGAATCCAGTTTCTTCTTATCTTCACCAAGGGACGAATTTACTTGAAGTGAATTCCCACAGAAGTTTAAAACCCAGAATGACTCGCTCCTATAGTGAAACATTGGCTGGTAGCGTAATGATTTGGGACCTAACTACGTGAGTTGTAATCATTCCACTTGTCACTTTATACGGATGGATCCTTAGCATTAACAATGTCACTCTTTTGACCAAAGTAACTGCTTTCTACTGCCCAGCTATCATTTCCACCTAAATCTATCAAGAAGATTATTTCTAAATTCAGCATAGTCGAGCGATTCAAATATGGTTTCGGGAATATGAGAACTCAGTTGTACGCCCTCTGTGGGCTACCAAAAACTTAACTTAAACATCATGGAGCATCTATTGTGTGTTTTAAAAGAAAGACTGTTCTAATTCACGAAAAGCAACTCTCTCTAGATATTAGATAGTTCCTGTCTGAAGAATGGTTGAATATCCCATTTAATGCCATATAAAACTTATATGTATCTATTTCAAGGAATGAAGTTTTCAAGTTGTTTTTACTGCAAAAGATAATCCAACATTATATTAAGTGTAAAAAAAAAATTTAGCAAGGTTTTTATATTATTTTCTACAACCATAGTAGTTGTTAATTTTTATATTATTTTATAATTTGTTACATTAAAGTGTGCTTTGTGATTAAAAGTATATATTGTATAGAAAAGTTTTAAAAAGTGGAGAATTTTAAGGAAAAAAATTTCTTTGTAACATCGGATTCTCTCCAGATATCGCTAACTGCACGTTATCTGAAAAAATGGCTTATTACTCCACTATTAAATTACTCTGACGAAAAATTTTTTATTATAATTTTTCTCTAGAAATGTAATTTTTTTTATCTGAGTTCTTTTTTTCTTTTCCTGCTTTTTAATTAAGTGTTATTTCATATAATTACTAACTTGTGTATTTAAGATACTTTATGTTAAAATCTGTAAGCTTGATATTGAAAAGAACATTTGAAAAAAAACAATTGTTCAAAACAAAAAGCAGAAAACGTATAAATTTTCTGTTTAAATACAGCTGTCGTTTTCTTAAGAGTCAGTCCATAAGAACAGTTCTTCAATTTTTATAAACTTTAATTTTCACTATATCTTAAGCAGTTTTAAAAGTTTCCTAGTCTCAGTAATAACTTGAAATTTTAAACCACATTCTTCTTCAAAATTAATAAAATCTTTATTTTGTTTAGTTCACGTGATATAATTTCTTAAAATTCACTATTTTCACAAAAGGTAAATTTGCTTATTTTTTAGAATATCTCTTAAACACAATATAAATTAAAGCAGAATATAAAATAAAAAGAAATTGAACTCATAATATTTTGGTGATTATCGAATGTATATCAAAGCAAAAATAAATTTAAAATATAGCTAAATTCATCTGAACATTTTTACATGCATAGCTAAAATGTCAATGCACATTTTCTATTTTATCCTTAGTTTACCATTAAATTTAAATTATAGTTGTTGTTGTTACTGATGACACATGGCAAAGCTAAGAGCCCCCATCTGGGACTGGGTGAACGAAGTTAGAAAGAGAGTCTTCCATTATATAACAGAGCACCCCCTGACAAGGATGGAAGCACAACTTTTGCTCAAATGATCAAGATGGCAGCACCATCTTAGTCTTCCAATTTAAGATAAAAAGACAGAGAAGACCCAAAATCTGGCTTCTTACACCCTGAGAGGTATACACTTAGAATGGGAAAATGGAGGACATTGCGATTACAACATATTTTATGTGCTTCAGTCGCCATTAGTGAATACGATAGATCTTTGGATAAGCCGGGACTTGAACTCACTACCTTCCGGTAATGATAATAAACCAGGCCACCACGGTCCAAAAAACAACAACAATAACAAATTATAGTTGTGAAAGAAATTATCATTTTATATAAATATCAAATCATCGGAGAACTGAATTTTTGTGAAATATTTCACGTCTCTTATAGAGCTGAGTTACTTTACTGTATGTTTGCTTTTGGCCATCACGTTCCTCAGACTTTTTATTAAGTAAACTTTACAGTAAAAGAGATGTCTTAGTCAAAATTCGTTCAACAATTGATACATGTTAAGAAGAATATATAAATAGATGAGTTATGGAAACTTAGATACCTTCTTGATTGATGCATAGAATTATACAACCTGGGGAAATCATAATTAAAGTAGTTCTAGAGAGATCCTGACTCTCTGAAACTTCTCTTCATTTGTAACACCAATTTATATTTATGATGTGATCACCACAATTTTCTACACCCTCAAGGAATTTTCCACTTAAAATAACGATTAATTAATAAAACTCTAAAAAAACAAATTATAATATTAAAGTAATTACATCATCCATACATGTCTTCAAATGCAAATATTTAATAAAAGCTAAATTTTTTAATATTTTTGTTATAAGTAGAATATTAAGAAATAAATTTTGCCTTTAGTTAAAAAATAATGAATAAATTATTTTTAAGAATAGTATATTATTTAAAAAGCAAAAACAGTTTGTGGGTTTTTTTTTTTTTTTTTTTTTTTTTTTTTTTTTTTTTTTTTGTCTGTGCTGAAATATATTTTTTCAAATAGTATTCTAATAGCTTTTAATTACGGAAGCAACGTAAAATTACTTTTGATCGAATTCTTACTTTTCTTTTTAATATCAAATCTTTTTAATTTTCTTTTAATCTTAAAATGTATATCAAACATATATCTCTATTATTGATTTAAATGTTAAAATTTATTCAATGGTAATTATTTTGCATTATTTGTTTCTGAATCATTTCTTTCATTTATTAAAACCCTTTTCTAACATTTCCCTTTGAAAAAGCATTTGAAAATCTTCTTTAAAGACAAAGCACAAAAATCTTTATATAAGAACTAATTTATTTCGAACTGTTATCTGTTACTGTTAGAGTTAAGTAAGGAAAATATATATTATGTAAGAGTAGATTGAATTCAAGTAAAGTTTAGCTTCCAGACATTTTAAGATAAAAAATTAAAAATCTAACTAAGACATGCAATGGAATAAAATTTAATTATGCATTTTCTTGGCAGATAATTAAATTTGTCATCCTGCCAAGAATTCTTTTGAACTTTTTCAATTCATATGACATAACGTTCATAAAAATTAATCTATACAAATAAAATAATTTTTCTGTTTGTTCGTTGAATTTTTGTCCGAAATTGAATAGAGAATGGCAGCACAAGGAATAGATTGAAACTGATAATAGTATATTGATCTTGGTTAATTAAAACAAACTCTTTCATTTTGAAATTTTTATTGCAGAATTTACAATTAATTTCAATTTCAAGTCATGCTAGCTCTTTTTGAGCTAGCATAAATTAAAATTTACTCCTATTAAATTAAAAATCCTCTGTTTACAGTGCAAGCTAACCACTTCACTATAGATTCTATTGTTTTAGACACAATAAAATATTTACTGAAAATTGAAAGTATTATAAATCTTAACATTATAATGTGATTTATGAATATTTATAAATATAGTACTATTAATTCTGCTTAATACAATTTTCTTAAATGCCATTAATTTAAATATATAATTTATATAAGATCATTATTTTAAATACAATACAAGAGACAACCATTATTAGAATTGACGCAAAGCATAACTTAACAGCTATTACCTATTGATAACATATGTATTGCACTTTATTTTATGCTTTCTGTAAAGAATAATATAGTTTTCTGATCAGGATAATAATATTATTAGTTAGAAGCATGTAATGCATGCTAATTTAAAGTTTAAGTAAAATATTAATACTTGGTAAAATCTAATATTTATAAATAATCAGCTGAAATTTTATGTTGTCTATGTAAAACAATATTTGTACTCCTACATATATGAAACTGTTTTTGACGAAAGAAGCCGTACAGACATGAGTTCTGATTTGCATGAGGTATGAGTACCCTAAATATGAGGATATTGTTGTCTCTATTATACAGACTGGCTATTGTCATAACAATATCAATAGATTCATATTGTCTTGTTATTATCCCTACTAATCAATAATAAGTCAAAATGTCACATAAATTCATATAAAGATTTACTCTAAATTAAGATTTAAAACAGAAAGAAACTAAACACTAAGATTAATGTATATGTATTATAAAAGCAACAAATATTATATAATGTCTGTAGATTTCCTTTATTTTGAAACGTCTTTAATGGAACATTCCAAATTTATTTCACATAATTTATTATTTTAGAAACAACATGTTTTACTTACTTTCTGACTTGGGGCTAGGAATAATTTATTACCTCATATAATGGTTAATTCATGAAAAAACGGGATTAAATATTATCAAAAGAGTGAAAGTAAATAATGCAAACCTAAAGACAGAATCTGACTTCTCCTATCGTCTTTTAGAGAAACAATACTACTTTAAAATAAATCCTGTGGAATATTTTTTTAGAATGAGTTTTTCGAAATTTTTCTTCTATTGCATCACATGGAATAAGATTGCTTTTTCGGTTATTTTCGACTAAAAGTGCCTTGAATTCAAAATAAGTAGAAGAATAAATTTAAAAGTCTGAAAAAAGGAAAATATATGTGATTTCATAATGTTAAAGTCAATAGAGTTGCTTAACAACTTGCAAAACTATTTGATGTTTTAAAATGAATACATTTTTGATTTTCTCATGTTAGCTTAACACTATTTGGTGAAACTGATGTGTTATTATATTACAATCAAAGCTAATTTTGAAATAATCCTTATAAAAAGGAATAATAATCCCATCTAATATAATCTCAGAACCTATGTATTTTCTATACATACAAATTGATATTTATCGAGTATGTTTAGTACAAATTAATATTTCAAATTAATTCATTTAAAATGCTTCTATAGTTCCGATTTAACATATTCAAGAAAAAAGTGTTAATAATTTTGAAATTTATTAGGAATAAAAATGGAACACTAATAAAGTGAAAGCAATAAAATAATATAGCTCATTTAAATAAACTGTAGTTGTTTTTCTTCATTCTATTTCGTCTTCTTTTATCAGTCAAAACCTCAACTTGGAAAATTCACATGCTATCATGGCATGACTAACTATGGCTGTGTGGGTATTATATAATGATAAAATGCTTATGAATTTGAGTAAAGTTTATGGGTAAAGTAAAATAAGAAATCTTTCACAAAACAATAAGAGTATCAGAGTTTAAATTTAATTAATTACACAACAAAAATAAACATTGTATAAAATATACAGGCAATATTAGAATGACAGTGATAGACTATTGTATGTTTACAAAATCTTACACTTCCCTAAATGTGGGACCAACTAATGAATTAAAGTTTTCTAATAAACAAATAAATAACTATTTATTTTTCAAGGTAAGTAAAACCAATCATTCTATCGAAAAGAAGAGAAAAACCCATTGTTTTCAATACTGATATAGAAGCTCTAGGATCATATTTATTTATTGAAGCTATTTCAATATTCATTTAATGTAGAGAATTACTAATTGCAATTCTAAATTTTGTGAATATCAATACACTCATATAATTTGCTAGTCATTTGAATTACTTCACATAATTCTCAGATATAAAACAATATTTTATAATCTGTTATATATGATTTTAAAATGAGTGTTTTGACAATACTCATTAATTGACACAAATTAGAAAGCACTCTTTATTAAATAATCATAATAGTAATAAGGCTTTTTGTTTTAAATATTCTTTATCATGTCTATATTTGTAAAGTTGAAATCAAACAGCTTTTATGCATAAAAAGCTAAAATATACTTAATGATCAATTTAGTATATTATTCCAAACTCTCTCTCTAATAATTTAAAAATTATAATTCCTTGAGGCTTCCAAAATGTTTAGGAATAGAAATTTATAAGAAATGTTTTAGATTCCTGATAAAAGTTAATAATTAGTAAACTTTGTCACCAGGATATCACATTTCCAATGAATTCATTAGTATAGACTCACGATTGAAACACCTTATCAGAGGTTACGCAAATCAACTTAGAATATACTTGTATTTCAACATTTATTAGTCTTAAAATATAGAACTTTCCTTTCACATGTATGTTTTCTCTTATGAAGACACTGATGAAATTATTTTCGATTTTCAACGTAAACAGAGATGTATCAAATGCTTCTAAGAATTTATATAAAATTGTCTTAGGAAAATTGTGAAATGCGCAATAAAAATAAAATCACCACTTCTGTTATTTATAGATCCGGAAGCAGATATATTATGAAATGTGAGAATGTGTATCTGTATGGTTGGAAAACATCAATTATTCGATTCGACTGGAATCATGAAATTCGATTTTACGCCTGAAAAAAAAAAAAGAGCTTTTACTCTTTTCCGTATCTTGCTTGAAAGATTTATCTTTTTTCAAGAAGTGACAAGAGTTTCGTAATTTCATTTGATATCGTAGTTTCGTTTTTATCATGATCTTATAAAATAAAATATCTCAAGATATTTGTGAAATATCTCAAGATATTTTATCACTTTTTAAAACTGAATTGTATGTATGTCAAGAAATATAAAAATATTTCTAAAAACATTTATCAAAATTTTCTTTTATGGAGTTTATAATATATATATATATATATATATATATATA
>JAPDSC010017700.1:0-15467 GCA_026290005.1 Latrodectus geometricus
TATTCGTTCAATATAATTTTGTTTTTCAATTTTAAAATATTATATTTTATACAGAAAAAAAATATGGTAAATTCGTCTAATAAGTAAATCACGTATAAAAATAATGAGAAATATTAACAGCCCTTTAGAACAATGAACTGTACTCAGTATCACATCGCATTAATTAACGTATATCAAATGTAGCAGTAAACAATTTTAATTTGATGACTTTTCCATTCAGAATAATAATACATTTGTAAGAGATACAGAAAAATTTAACTAAAGTTGTGGTATAAAAAATTAATTTACTAGAATCCTAAATATATTTTATATAATTGTATAATTTTCTATTTACCTATTTTATCCTCAGATTGTTGACTCAAATAAATAATTGCTTTTATTTCGCTCTTTTTGGATGATTGTGCGAGAGAACTTTCAACATTTTGTTTAGCGAGTGAAAGGTATTTCTCAAACTACGTTTGTTTTGTTCTTCCTAAATCAATTCCAAATTTTCGAATACTTTTCGATTGTATTATACTGGTAACCAAAAAGTAAGGAAAAAACCACAAAAGTGGCAATAACTTTCCCAAAAAATAAAACAATTTAAATGAAAAAAAAATTGGTAAGTAAAAGGAACTGAACAACATGACATTATCGAAAGCAATGGCTCTGCTGTCAGAATACATCATTTGCGAGAAGCATATCAATGGATGTCTCAGAGCAAGGCAAGAACAGTCGCTGCGTTTCTGGGATTAGAAATCTGGTACAGCGAAATTTTAACAATGGCCTCCAGGCACATCAGTTGATCAAATAATTCCAATAGCGAGCGTTTGAGAGACTATGAGCAAGACAAAATCAAATAGAAAATGCTAGATGGCTGAATGTGAGTCCATCTGTGATTCATAAACTTTGGCAACGACTTGTAACTAAGGATACGACATCCAGGAGATTCAGCCAAGGACGCACATACGCTACCACGACTGCTGATGACCGATATTTGTCATTATGGACTAGGAACCGCAAATCCTGCTAAACTTAGATACTCCCTCGTTGCAAGCCCCGGAAGATTGGTAATTAGTTCAACCGTGCCTCGAAGGCTTCTCGAACGTGATCTTCATAAGAGGCGATCAATCATTAGAGTTCCGCTCACGTCACACCATGGGTGGGAACGTTTGCGATGGGAACATAAACATGTCCACTTTATGCGTGATCAATGGGGGGGGGGTAGTTCTCCTTACGAATGAATCCAGGTTTAGCCTCGAAAGCGATAGTAGCCTCATTTTCATTTGGAGAGAAAGTGGTGAAACACTTCTGCTCGGAAGTCGGCAGAAAAACTTTCTATCTGAACATTGGTAACACCAATCTCCTCGGAGTAATAGTGCACGAGGAACAACAGAGCAGTTCACGTTTACCCCTACGATGTGAGCGGATGAGTTCAGAAACCGGTTCTCTCTCAGAGATTTTGTATTCGCGACGTTTTGGCATTTTCTTAAAATTTAGTTAAGTTTCAATATATGGTGTGCATTGATATTATAAATAAACGATTAACCAGCACCCCCTTATCTGGTGACCAAAATTTGAACACGCATACTTGAATTTGAAAGTAACTCCAGCGCTACGTGGGATTTTTGAAACTTCGACGAGTGAATTCCTGTGGACACAGTTTCTACTTCTTTAATCTACAGTTCAATGAGATCTCAAAAGTCAGTGCTGAATGGTAATCATCCATAACTTCTACGATGCAGGTAGGATCTTTCTATAATTTTCTTAAACGTAGCATTAAGTGCTTTGGTTATTCACTGGGGTCAGTTTCTTGGAAAAATTGTGTATATATTTTAAAGCGAAGTTTTTTCAGTTAAATTATTATTTGTACATATTTTCCCCCATGAGTTATATTCCGTTAACTACTCCACAATTTTATCAATCCTTTCGCATCGTGCTGAGTTTTATTATTTGATTTACTATATTGTATTATGAGATATAAAAGAAGCAATGAATATTCATATAACTAATATTTTTTGTGTTTCTTGTATTTCTTATTTATATATCTTGATATTCGAAACTATACGCACTTCCCTATTATTGATTTGTATAACTTGTAATTATTTACCTTATATTTTTTTGCTAAATTTTGACCATGCTTTTATCTGATGATTTTTCCATTACTCAATTCTCCCTCCGAAGAGACACCTCCACAGGTTGCACACGTTTCGGTAAAAATACCTCCTTTCTGGAAAACTAACCCTTCCCTGTGGTTTATTAGGTTGGAATCATAGTTTTTCCTGGTGAATATAACCTCCGATCTAATAAAATTCAATCATGTTGTGTCCTGCTTAGATCCCGATGTACTAAATTCGGTACACGACATTTTGGAGAAACCACCTACTACCGAAAAATACGATGCCTTATAAAAACGCCTGATTTCTGTTCATTACGAAAGCGAAGCATCTAGAATTTTAACCTTATTGCAGGGAGTAGAATTCGGTGACCAAAGACCCTTCCAATTACTAAATCGCATGCGTTCGTTAGCTGGAGATACCGTAGGTGAAGCGCTTTTACGCTCGTTATGGCTCACGAGGCTGCCATATGATACGCAAACTATTTTAGCCGCTTTCAGCGAGGATGATTTGAATAAAATAGCCACAGTAGCTGACAAAATAAGCGATCTAGCTATCCCTTTGTATGTAAATTCTATCACCCCTAACTCTCATGATTCTGTCACGGCTCGCTTGGAACTCCAGGTAGCGCAGTTAACTCAACAACAGTTAGCGAATTAAGCACTGCCCTGGAACGCAGTTCCCGTAGCCCTAGGCGTAATTTCCGCCGATCATTTCAACGCAGCAGATCTCGCGATAGTTCTCGCTCTCGCACTAACTTCAGTCACTACAAAGAACGTACGAATGAACTTTGTTTTTACCATGTCAATTTCGGTGATCAAGCGCGAAAATGCCAAGCGCCATGTTCTTTTCGTCAGTCGGGGAAACTAAACTGGCGATCGCTCACTGGCCAATCTAGCGACCGCCAAGTGAATCGTATTCTTTTGGCCGACCCGTCTTCAAAATTAAATTTTCTAATCGACACAGGAGCCGACGTATCTGTTTTGCCTAAAAAATATGCTCCAAAAACCACACCCTCTGAAAATTTAGCCTTATATGCAACAAATGGCACTAAAATTTCTACTTTTGGCAACAAACGCCTCATTATTGATTTAAATCTCCGCCGAAAATTTTCATGGTTATTCGTCATTGATGACGTAAGCCAACCAATTATATTGGGTGTTGATTTTCTGAAACATTTTGAGTTGCTTGTCGATGTCAAAAATAACCGTCTGATCACTCTCGGACGTCTCTCGTCAAACGGTATATCTTTCAACAATTTTTCCCTAGATTCCATCATATCCGTACTTATCGGCGATTCCAAATTTGAAAAATTACTCGCTGAGTATCCAGAGCTTACAAACCCTTCTTTAGTAACAAATGACCTTAAAACTTATGAAATTTTCCATCACATTGAAACTAATGGACCCCCTGTATTTTCCAGACCTCACCGTTTGGCCCCAGAATTACTCAAAGCAGCGCGTTTAGAGTTCAAATACCTAATGTCTCGGGGAATTATTCGACCGTCCAAAAGCCCTTGGGCCAGTTCTCTCCACATGGTCCGCTAATCTAAATGTGATTCGCGCCCTTGTGGCGACTATAGTCGCTTGAACGCTGTGACAAATCCTGACAGGTATCCCGTACCCCATATTCAGGATTGTACACAGATTTTTTTCGGCAAAAATATTTTTTCTACCCTCGACCTGGCAAGAGCGTATCACCAGATTCCCCCGAAAACTCTCTCTGCTGTAACCACCCCATTCGGTTTGTTCGAATATCTTAAAATGTCATTTGGACTTCGTAACGCCGGTCAAACTTTCCAAAGATTCATACATCAAGTACTTCGCGGATTGGATTTTTGCGTTCCCTACTTCGATGATCTCCTTACAGCATCGGCAACCGAAGACGAACACATTAAACACCTTCTCATCATTTTTGACAAACTCCGCGAATACGGACTAAAATTGAGTCCCTCTAAATGTGTTCTTGGAAAAACATCAGTCTCATTTCTTGGTTGCTTAATAACACCTACTGGCGTAAGCCCTTTTCCCGAAAAGTCAGCAGTAATTTCTAACATCCCTAGGCCTGAAACACGGTCTGACTTTAAAAGATTTTTAGCTATGCTAAATTTTTATCGTCGTTTCTTGCCTTAGGCCGCAAGCCCCACTTCATTCACTTCTAAAAAATTCTAAAAAGAATGACAAACGACCTGTTCTTTGGACAGATGAAACAACTGCCGCGTTTGAAAAATGTAAAAGCGATTTAATGAATGCAGTCACCCTTGGTTTCCGTTCCCCTGATCAGCAGCTATAATTAATGGTAAATGCTTCCAATATCGCCATAGGAGCAGTATTGCACTCCCAAAGTACCGATGGCTTACAACCTTTAGCTTTTTACTCCAAGAAACTGACACCAGCTGAAACCAAGTTCAGCACATATGATAGAGAATTATTGGCTATCTATTCTGCTGTAAAACAGTTTCAGCACGACCTTGAGGGACAAACCTTTTCTATATTTACTGACCATCGTCCACTTACATTTTCGTTTAAGAAAAATTCCAATTCTGCATCTCCTAGACAAATTCGGCAGATGAATTTTATTGCTCAATTTAGCACTGACATTCAACACGTTTCTGGATCAAACAACCCAGTTGCCAACGCCTTATCAAGAATTTTCACCATCAATCGTAATAACACCACCGATTTCTCACGTTTAGCTGAAATCCAGGAAAATGATGCACAACTCAATCAATTACTATCAACTTCAGGTAGTTCTGTAAAACATATATGCATAAAATATAGCGTTTTTTGAGTGTCCTGAAGACCCTACATATACTACTCATAGGTACCCGTTTATAGAGTAGGCAACCATTCACACACAAAGAAAGTACATCCATGCCCGAGCCAGGATTCGAACCCAGGTCCCACCCATCTGTAGTCAGGTACGCTAACCACTAGACAGGATGGGCGGCTAATATCCAGTTAAAGCAATTGAATGAAATTTCTCTCTCTGCAAGTTTGTGTATTTATAAAAGTATTCCACAATATTACAAAATTGTAAACATATATTTTTTTTTATTATTGTATGTATTTATAAATGGAAATAAATGTGTCTAATGTTTTTCTGATACAGTAGAAGCAAGTTTTTACGAATTTGTGGGGACCAGTAAAATATCTCTTTCCATCGAGACCTCGAGAAAAAGAAAATTAAGCATTAGCTCTTAAAATTAATTTTTAACAATCCCATCTTTTTATATATAAAGTACTCAGTTGTTTTGCTCAAAGAAAGTACACCAAATCATGTTAGCTATTAATCTGCTTGTCTTACAGGCGATCACATCACTACGTCATTTGCTTTTCATTCGAAGTTGAAAAGTTTTTTTTCGTGTTTATTCATTGCATTTTTTAATACTTTCATCAGTTGACACTTCTTCTGCAATTTACACCAGAGTCTACTTTCTAAAATTCCTGAATAGAACGTTCGAGCAACAGTGCTTCATTGAAGTTTTCGGAAAATTGTTTCAGGCTGTCTTCAATTACGAAGTTTTCTAAATAAGGTCTGGCTATCGCTTTTTCAGCATCATATCAAGCATTGATTGACAAGCGCTTTGCACTTAAAATATCATTTTCATAATTCAATTCCAATCCATATTCACTTCTGGTAAAAGTTCCTTACGATAACAGCACAGAAAGCTATTAACAGTCAAGATTGGAGTTAGATTGGACTGGAGAAGCTCCACTTATAGGAATTGCTTAATAAAATCTGAGACTTCAATATCAGTTAGTTATCCACGATTCGAAGGATTTACAATACTCTAATAAAAACGTCAACCCAAGTTTCGCAACCATAAAATTAAAAACAAAATTTTTTTTTTAAAAAAAATAAGGTGATAAAAACATTAAAATCAGTTAATAAAAAAATATTTCAAAATTTTAGTTTGTATATAGAAATTACAATTATTGTATCTACGGGACCAGTCATCAGTTCGTTAAATCATTAGAGCCACCTACCCTGTCTAGTGGTCAGCGTGCCTGACTGCGGATAGGGAGGTCCTGGGTTCGAATCCCTGTTTGGGCATATATGTACTTTGTTTTTGTCCTTTCTTTGGATGAATGAGGTGTGTTTAATTATAAAAAAAAATTGCCTCTAGTTATCATCTTCAATGTGAGCTACAAGCATGTTAGCATAAAGTTTCAAAAATGTCCGTTATAACCTAACCTAACGTAACCTTAAAATAGAGGTACGTATAAACGAGTGTCAACTGTAATTACTTTTATAAAACTTTAAATAAAAATTATATGTAATTCTTGGTAATCGTTTACTGAATATATTTTATTAAAATATCTAATTTTAGGAGAGAAAAAATGATCAAAACTTGATTCATAATCGTTTCCTGAAAATGTGATGTAGTGAAAAGATGATAAATAACAAAAGTATGATATGATATTAGTAATGTACAAAAATATTATGTAGAGATGAAGCGAAATAACTGAAGCTTTCCAATTCAAGAAGGGTGTAGAAATATTTCCCATACAAGAAATCCTTCCCTGTAAATTCCTAAGCAAAAGTTCATTCCTCCCCGAAAGAGAGAAAAACAGTAAACATAAACACAGATGTTTCCCCCATCATTGCGTTCAAGGCTAATCCCGCACTGACGACGTAAATGAAAACGACCGTTGCAGTGTTCCAGGGGATGGAACACCTTGTTTTATTCAATGATTCTACGTATACTATATGCGTAAAAAATGTAAAGTAATATAGAATAAATAGTTCAATGGACAGGCAACAAAATAACATAGAAATGTTTTTCCAAACATTTATTTTTATATCACAAAAAAAGTTAAGGAAAATTTCTTAAAAATAAAGGGATTTAGATAACGTAAAATAATTGAAATTATTTGTCGTCTTGTGTGGTGCTGCCATCTGTTATCAAAGAAGAACGTTTAAAGAACATTTAAAAAAAAATTTTGACCCATTTATCTCTAAATGCAACGGTTTGGTATGAATTTAAAATTTAATGTTCCATCACATGGAACACTGCGCCAGAAAGGGTTTAGCAATAAAGAGTTTGGAGACACCAAAACTCGTCTTAGGAGCTTATTAGGATTATGCAATTATACAACAAAGATTACATACCTGATTATGCTGAAATCGCCTATCCATTGATGGAGCTCATTAAAAAAAAAGAACCAGAATTGCTCGAATGAAAAGAAATCATGACGTATCATTCCAGAAACTGAAAGATCAACTGATGGAAGCAACAGAGCCCAATAAAGGGGTTCATTCACTTCAAAGTGGAATAGGTGCATGTCTCTCTCAAATAAAATAAGTTGCTATTTGTCCGTGTGTCATGCAAGCCAGAAATTATCCAAACCACAATAGAACTGGCCGATTATAGAACTAAACCTGATGTTATTTTCTTTTTTTTGGTTTTTTTTTTTGTGAGCGTTAAAGAAGTTTGAGTCATGAACATTCGGATCATTAGTGAAGATTCTGACCGACACAATCCTGTGAAGAATTCTCCACATTCATCAAAGCTTCAAGGGTGTGCTTTAGCTTTAAAAAAATATATAATTAATTTATTCATTGCCCAGAAAGAAACCTGTTTCCCGACCAGTGACATTTGAACATCTATTAGAAATTTTTTTTAAATACTCTTTTTTTTGATTATGAAAATTTTTGTGATTTTATTAGTTTATTACCAGTGTAGTGTTTCTAATTTGAACCATAAATATTAGTACTTTATAAACTTAAATTTTTCAATTAAATACTTGAAATATTTATTATCTTATTAATATTGCAAATATTAATTATTCCTGATTATACATGAACATTTTTTTTAAATTTAACAAAATATGTTCATGAAAACACAAATAGAGAGTACATCTGCTTATATACTTTAATAAAGTACCTTTTAGTATTTATTTAAATGTTAGTTGGAATTTGTGTGCTTCAACTTATGTGTAAGTTGTTGCATAAGTTGTACAATTTTGTAAATTGTTCTATTTGTATGATCACAAATAGACGCCTAGATCAACGCGCTCGTTTTCAGATTGTTGTTACATTACTCAATTAATCAATCTTGTGGAGAAGGTGCAATACCTGGCGACTATTTGGTGTTCTTTCTTTCTATAAAGGTTGCCATATTTTAGGGTAGTACAGGTCCGTGTAAGGGTTGCTAAGTTATGTTAGGAGCGGAGCTCCGAGTTTTTTTTATGATTATTTATTTATTAAATTTGAGTTCGTGAACAAATAAAATGTGCTGTCCAGCGAATACTGATTTTAATTTTCTTGGCTATTCCTCATATAACACAACAACATTATTTAATTATTTATCAAATTTTAGAGTAACAGAAAATTAAATTAGCAATAACCAGTATGTAAAATTATCATCATAAAGTGTTCGGTTACTTATTTACAGACTGTACCTGTTATAATCAATGTAAACATATTTACAGCATACAAGAAAAACTTTGCAATTTCTGTTTACTAACAAAGTTTTATATTTAATATTTACTTCGCACATTCATCCGTAATTTAAGTAAAGGAAATAATGAGTAGCTGAAAAGACTATTTTAGAAATAACATTACTATAGATCGCTTAGGTGGAATTAGTTATAAAATAAAACAAAATTTTCCTGAAAAATTTATCAGTATTTGTGTCTACCATATTCGCTTCCTAAATTTATTTTTGTAAAATTTTTCATTACATATTTTTCTTAATAAAATAAAATCCAGATGTCAAATATTCCTTCGCATAGAAATTTTTCAGAAATCTAAATCTTACTGAAATGAGTTCTTATTTCAACATAGACAAGTAAATGTCATAAATATAAGCGTTAACATTCGATTGGAACGATTAAATAATTTAATACGTTATTTACACGATAAAAAAATTTTTCATTTCCAATATGGCGGGCATTGGGTGATTGACCCTTCGCCAGAAATTGCTACCCGTTTAGCGTTTACCCAGTCGGCAACTATGAGCTACTCACGTCATATCAAACACAAACCCGCTTATAGGACGGGTCACATTCGTACATCATCTCGGGAAAGAATAAGAAAGAAAGAGAAAGTTCAACCATACCCGAGCCGGGATTCGAACCCACGTCCTCCCCATCCGTAGTCAGGTAAGCTGACCACTAAACAGGGTAGGTGGCTTAGACAGTAAGATTGATAATACATTAAAATTAAGAAGTAAGCTAACAGATAAAGAAATGGATGCTAATCATTTATGAACTAAATGGTTTTTATTGGCAACATTTAATCTTTAAAACCAATTAAATATTTTAACTTCGAATGAAAGGTAAATGATGATCTAATAATGATTTCAACATGTAACACCCAGAAGAAAGTTTACCGCTGACGTTCTGTTCAACAGTTGGGTTCTGTCAACACTTGGGCTTAGCAGTTTTTAGTGTTTCGGAATTCCCTTTAAACTAGATCCCGATCTAATTAGCCCTCATGCTAAAAGTGAACATTGAATATAAACAAAACAGCAATTAATTGAGCCGAGAAGTTTCTGAATTTAGAGCCACCTATGCTAGACGATTGTTGTGGAAGTGGAGATACACTTCACGTGTGTATCCCCACTTCCACAACACTTAAATGTTTATTAATATGTCATTTGAATATTCAAAATAGTAAGAATAAAATTCACCAAAATTTGGAAATAATTTCCGAGAAATTAATTCCTAGCATATTCCTTCAATCTTTATATGGAACCAACAGCTGGTAATTGAATGGTTAGAGCCCTGGTCGTTTGTTCAACAAATCATGGGTTAAGTTCCCATTTCGGGCGTAAATATTTATTGTTGTATCCACTTTAAATTGCAGATCCCTGTCCAATTAACCCTTCTCTTCAAAAAAATGACTGCCTTTTGACAATTAATCAAATCAAAACTTGCCGAATGCTAAAAAGCTTTATTTAATAAATTACACAGATCAATTATGAGATTGAATTTTCCATCGGATAATGCCAATTTTTGAATTTCTTTCACATTGTTCTAAGTACGTGTGTTTCAGCAAGAATCATTTTTAGATTTTATCTAAAAAGTAATAAATGAACGATCACCGATTCTTAGAAGGAAGTCTGGGTTCGAATCTCGGTTCGGGCATGGATGTACCTTCTCTTTCTCTCTTGTCTTTATCTTTCCTTGTATGAATGAAGTGTGAATAGTTGCCTACCCTATAAACTATTCCTATGGCATGTGTTTTATTTATATACATAAAATAATCATCACCGGTTATCCTCTTCAATGTGAACTACAGGCATATTAGCATAGAGCTCCAAAAATGTCCGTCATAACCTAGCCCGATTCTCTTTAGTGTAAAGTTTAAGAACAAAGCAATAAAAACAACAAATTCTTTAAGTTAACGTCTCATACACAATTTTGACTTAGACGCTTGTCTTAATTAAATTAGGTTTACCAAATAGAATGAAAGTAGCTTATTTTTTCTTATTCATGTTGTATCAACTAAATTTAAAGGTTCTTTAAATTAAAAACTTATAGGATTGCTGTTGTTCAATTTAAAGGTTCTTTAAATTGAACAACAGCAATCCTATAAGTTAACCACCCAGGAGAAATATTTGAGTTAAGAATTGTTCGAGGCAATATTTGAGAAGTCAGCTTTTAATATTGCTGATGTCTGTAAAGAAAATAAGCAGAAATAAACAGTGACATAATATAACTGAAAATGACATAATATAACTAATAAATCTGTAGTCAAATAGAATATCTGCTGAAATCGTTCTGAAAATACAGAAATATCAGAGATCACTAATGCTTAATAAAATGTTTACTAAAGTTGGCATTTTTTTAAAACTAAAACTGCATTATTTTTTAGTTAGAAAATAGATTTTAAAATTAAAACATTGTTCTGCTGTAACCTTGTTTAATTATAATTTACTGAGGTTTTGAAGTAATACTATTCGTGTGTATAATTTAATTAAAAAATACTATTGTTAGAATAAAATTTGGAAATAGGGAGTGAGATCATTTTAGAATCTTTATTTCTAATATTTCAATTGGCTATTTTCTACATGAAAAATCATTTTTGAATACATTTATTTCATTAAAGAGTTGTAAACTGTCTTACGAATATAGAAGAGACGAAGTATTGTGAAATTTAATATCTAACTCCATGCTGGCGAGATGATAAAAATTCCTGAAAATGTCATAGACAATTCATTTTCTTCAACTTCACTATGAGAAATTTGGGATTAATAACGAAATTTCTAACAAGTGCTGTGACTAAATGGAAAAACATTTTAAAAGTATGTTTTTTTGAGAAATTTTTATACATTCCGCGATGTTTAATTTGGAATTTTGAAACATTTTCAATGCCTCTATTTTTGACAATAAATCATGTCAAATTAAAGCCGACTACACTTTTTTTAATGTTTTATAGAAATCGGCTACATCTAGAAATACAAAAACTATATAACATCTCGTGTATATTAATGGAACGCAGGTGTTAATGACTTGTATTTTCTAGCAAATATAGAAATTGCCAGTAACATTCAGAGTGCTTTAGTGTGATATTTAGACAAAAAATCTTTAACAAAAATATTACTTTCCTCACTCTTATACATTAAAGTGATCTTACCTAGCTTGATAAATATCACTTTATATTTAATATACAAGAAAAGACCAAACTAAATAAAATTAGAAATAATTTTTATAGCAAATTATAAAATTTAAAGTTTTATCAAACTTTACTAATATTAAAATATAAATACTGACTTGTTGTTAATCAAACAGAATGTATAATGGAAATCATTCTATCGTTGAAGGGGCACAACTTATATCCAAGAGGAAAACAAGCATTTGTTTATAAGCGTTTTAAATTTAGATTCAAAATTTGGTTTTCTAAATTCTAATCTCATTATTAAATTGAAAACTTGATTCCCCTCAAACGCAGAGTGAAAGCAAGCATTCCTGCGTCGTAAGGTTACTGGATATTTTCATAAAGCAACTTTTGCAAAGATAATTCAAAGAGTAGACATTAATGGACAAGGATTAACACACTGTATAATACTATTCTATTTCTCTTAAAGCTAACAGGATTTATTTCTCAGTAACTATTTAAAATTCGGATTATATATATATATATATATAATTATTCGACTCATTTTGACATCTGAGCTGTCTAACGATTTAAAGCTGTTGTAAGGCATTTATGGATCCACTATGCAATTGTCTGCCGAGAAGACTTTACATAGACAGAGAGGGAAGCATACGTTAAACTCCCAAGCACTTACCCGACAGATATGTATGTATGACTTCTGATGTTGAGCAACAAGCTGGGATTGAATCCGTGACTCATGTTTAAAAAAACCAATACCGTACCACTAGCACGGTGTGTGAACCCTCTTTTATTCTACTTATAAATTTCATATTTAGAAATTATTAAAAAATTTTTTGATTGATAGTACTATGCGACCTGCAGCTTGTCTCAAGAGACAAGGGGAAGCTTTGCTGGGATCAGTCCTAGGTGAGCAATAAATCAAACCACTCAGGCTGATCAGTGCATAGAGAACATAACTGGTGTCTTGTATGCTCCCAGAACTCCGTTGTAAATGTTTGCTCAATACCTTTTCGGCTATCCTGGAAAATATATATTGTAGTATAATATATAATTAGAATATAATACAAATAATAATAGAATATACCATTCCTATTTTAAGTAGTCTAAAATTTATGTTTTAAAGACTCGGGCTGTTTTAAATTAAAGGCATAATATCTAATTGAATTGCATTTGTTTCTTGACAAAAATCATTTTCCTCTATGTATACATAAAGATTCTCAAATCATTATTTTATAATAGCACATAAATCTCTCAACGCCATTAAGTTTGTGATTTATTGCCAGAATATGCGTAGAAGACATTTCACAGTAACACCAAAAGTTCCCTTAAAAATATTGACTACCAAGGAACCGAAAAACTTTCGACTACAGCTCCTGGGTTCGAGCATGGATGTATGTTCTCTTTTTCTCCGGTCTTTGACTGTTCCTTATGTGAATTGTTGCCTACCCTATAAACGGGTACCTATGAGAGTGTACTAAGGAAGTCGGACTTCACACCAAATTACAGTTCAGATCGAAAAGTGAAGCAGCGCAATCCATATTTGCCAGTCTGGCTGGCACACGATAACAACATAGCCTTAATAGGTTTTGCAACCTGAAAAAACTGAAGTAATTACTTTCTTTTTTAAACTATTGGGTATTGTCTCTAATTTATACACTGGCTCCCTAAAACAATTGTTCTTAACTATCACACAAAGAATCAATTCTAACTAAAATTTCAATTGTTTTCGTTTTCTGTACTGACAAATAGGCATTCTCATTTGCCTGTTTTCTTTAGATTCTCTTTTAAATGTTTGCTTGGTACAAATGCTTGCATGAATAATAAGTAAAATTCCTTTTTAAAAAAAGTAACTTTTATCAAAGTTTAATTTAAAATTTTCCCATATCGGAGTATGTTCTAAAGGTTAAATTTTTTTATTTCTTATTTATGACACGACAGTATTACGATTGTTTTCAGATATATAAATCTCTAGCACATTTCAAAATCAAATATTAAAGCTATTTGTCGCTTAAGCGACACAATATCTGCTCTTCTCTTCTCAGCTAATTAGGTTATAAATTAAAGTTTCACTACTATTGATATTAGCTTCCTTGAAATTATTTGTGTTGACGATTCATGTGTGTATAACTTGATATGAGAAACTCACAGGAGTCATCGGAACTGCAAAGTAAACAAGAATGTCCTTGCAATTTTTAATGACGCTAAAGAACGACCTACAGAAAGTGTAGCCTATTGTTAGTCCTCGAAGTGACCACTATCCGAATCCAGCACCTTTTGCTAAGATGTCTCCAGTTATGAATTATGTTGCGGTCAAGCTAGGTGGTTTTGGACACAAAGACATCCCTGAGTGCTGGAATTAATGTGAAAAATATTGTGAAGTTAGCACAAAATTAGTATCGGAAAGAGTATTTTGAATTTCATAACTTTTCTATTTGATAAAATCCCATTTTAAGTTACAAGCCACAAATGTTTTGGGCAAATATATTAAAATTTTAATTATTCAACTATTATGACTAACAAAACTTATAAGAAAATTTAGTCAATAAATTATTTTTAAAAAACATCATTAAACATTGCCCATTATTGAAAGATTGAGGCGATTTTCAATTCCGAAATTAAAGAAAATTATAAACAAGGGGTTGTGGCTTTGATGGAGAAATTTTTATTTTATTAATTACATTGGATGAGTTTCAAATTTCTTATCGTCAATAGTTTTATTTGTAGATTCATAAAATCTGGTCTACACAAAGAATTCTGATTTATAATCTAGGTTTATCGATCGAACAAAAAAATTTATTCACAAAATTAAATATAGCAATAATAAGTTGTTTTATGACTGTACTCACTAAAGTCAAGCAAGAAAACTTTCGGCCAATTCTTGGACTTTGGGGATCATTTAAACGAAAAATCTAAGAGTTAAACTGATAAAACCTTAAGCACAACAGTAGATATTTATTCTGTAATTGCGATTGGAAGTCGTAATCAATTAACTGACTAGGTGAACAAAGAAATAATTTAACTGGTAAATATATCCATTATCTCGGAATATAGCACCGGAATATATCTCGGAATATAGATCGGGCATTGTTTAAATGCTTTATTCCACGAAGTTTTCTATAAGGATGAAAACATTTTAACATCCACAATAGTAGCCGATGGTTGCCTAATCGATTAAATAGTTTTTCTGAAAGCGTTATCTACTTGGAATGCTACTATTTTAAGATTTCCATAATTTCAGAAAATCTAAGTGCAACCTTAAGGCATTCATTTGTTGGATAATAAAAAAATTATTGCAACCTTCAAATCATTTTTTGCACACGAAATGTTTACCAAGATATACAGTTCAGTGTGAAATAGTTTAAAAATAAAAGACAGCTTGGCAAACTACACATTTTGTGATTTTCATTAAATTACATGGTTACAAAATTAAATTGCAATTGACCCTAGTGGATTTAAAATGTCTGATGCCAAAAGTGTGATTGCCAGGTGAGAATGCATCTTACCTCTTCCGATTACGTTGAATATTATAAAAGGCAGTTCACTATCCTGCATGTAAAATTATGCATGGATAATTTCTTAGCTGATTTAGTTGTGTTGAATATAAGGTGACCTGGATCTTATACTAGAACATACAGATCATTTAAGGAAAGTACTCGATGTCCACTTTTCAGGTAGATTGTCCAATATATGGAAGATACCTCTGAGAAAATGTGATGATTTCCTTTATTTTTTTACCAAAAAATATTTTATATTTTTTGGTAAAAAAATAAATGAAATAAAATGTGAAAAATTTGAAGATTT
>JAPDSC010017709.1:0-18807 GCA_026290005.1 Latrodectus geometricus
TGTCACCAGCAAAATAAGATTTTCAGCCCATACCTTCAGTTAAAGACTATGAAAGTTAACCAAATATTCGGCGACTAGGATTCTTTTATGGCAGGGCATTAGACGGCCCACAATCGCCTCCACGATTCTCCCAATCCGACGAAGGCAGCGGGCTTTTATGCCCCCATTCCCATTTTTCCTGTTAAGGAAAACCCCCGGAAAAGGTCCCTCCTCACACAGGCCATTGAGACCCGAAAACCGAAAAGATGCCCTTTTCCTATAAACAGAGTTTTCAAGCACCTACTTGGAGGGTATGTCACCGCTTCTAACCCAAAGTCTTGAATGGTTGGAAGGGGGGGGGGTTGTTGAGGGAAAGGGGAGCGGGGTGCTTTGTGGGAGGGCTTTTCAACACTTGCAGACATTCCGAAACGTAAATGAAAAAGAAACGATCATGGCAAAGAGTTTCAATTCGGGTAAGTAGTTTTAATTCACCAGCACTTTTACGGAAGTATTAGGAGAGAAACGGACTAAAATAAATAAAACGTTAATGGTCGGCTTATTCAAGGATTGAGACGTGAATAGCCTGAATAAGGAAATGAAGCTAAGTTGAAAGAATTCAGCAGACGCATAGAATGTAAATCTCCTGATTCTAGTTATCAATTCTTACTTTTTTTTTTTCCTAAAATGGGTTTTCTTGTAATCAAATTCTCTTAAAATTGCTGCTTTGGTAGGATTTTAATGCGTTTCAACAACTACAGACACTGTTAAATAGGATAAGTGGGTGATATTAATTTCAACGGCAATTTAATTAATTTTTAAGAAGAATTAATTAAAAATTTAATTATAATCTAATTTTTATCACAAGGTTTTATATTAGTTTTGTGAAAATAACTTTGTGATAAATTGTGGGTAAGACTTATTATCTGACACCAGCTTTTGCTAAATTAAAATAAGGGCATAATTATTTTTTAAGTATATTATCTGCTTTGTGGTTATTCCTCCACTATTGAAAGTGAATACCATGTTTAAACTATAATGATAATGTTCTTTATCAATGACAAACATTTCATGCGTGACAGAGCCTACATTGAATTAAATATATCCACTTACTTTAATTAATGACATACTCATAGCCATAGCCATCCCTTTTATGTTTGCTGTTGTTTCTGATGACATTTGGCAATGCTAATCCCGCCCGTCAGAGACTAGGCGAATGAAATCAGAAAGAGAGCGTCTTCCGTATTTGTATAGAGCACCCTCATACGTAGGTGGAAGTACGACTTTTAGCTCATAGATGGCAGCCCTATATGAATCTTCCAATTTTAGAGATTGAAACCAGAGAAGACCCTTTTATGTTTATGGATTAATATTTGCAACTTATGGAGGCCCATTCTGAGTGATTTCATTTGTAACTTGATTTATTTTAATACTGATTGGTTTTAATGTGTAACCCACTGTAACAATGAGTTAAAAATCACAAAATATCTTCAACTCTGAAAAAAAAACATTTTCTTAATAATAGCGCATGCGCAAATTAGCTTCAAATACAGATTTAAAATTTCAAGACTAAATTTAAATCTTAGCTTGCAATATGTTGTCTAAAATACATATCAGCACTTTATAATCGTTACAGAGCAACTATGAGTATCAATATGGATATGGGTTTTGAAAAAATATAATTAAAAAAGGAAAGAAAAAACACTATTAATGATCTTAAGAATTCGATTGACGGTTCTTAAATGGCATGTTCGTATAATCTGATAATAAACATTCTCCATCAGAAAAACTTACAAGAAAATTTTGAAAGAAATAGTGTTTATGTTTTACAAAATACAGGTAGTACTAAGACACACCTGAGTTATTTAAGCTATAATCAACTTTGTTCAATCACGTTCAAAAACGAATTCAGTTCCTCGTAAAGACATTACAGTTTTATGTCGTTAACGTCATTATGCAATTTGTCTCGACGTGAGCTGTTTCGTTTTGAAAATATTCAAATTCGTATATTGTCACATGGAAGCGCAAACTTTTAAGTCACACAGCAGATATCAATTAAAAGCTATAGCGAAAGCAAATAAGAAAAAATGGCGAGACAAACGTGTTAATATAAAGTGATAAACAAAGCATAAGTGGTATATAAAAGAAAAAAAAATTATAAAATACGCAGTTTGTAAATAATCCATTTCTTTCAGTTAAATATTAATGAAGCAAATATATTTTTTAAATATGTCTAATATCGTTTTAAAAGTTATAAGAAGCTAAATATCGATAGGTTTTACTAGAATCTTCTCAAAATAATCGCTCTTGATCGATCTCGTGCTTCCATCTCAAGTTTATCGCACTTTGCGATAAGGTTGATGCTAACAGATCTTTTTCATAATAAACGATTTTGTTCTGTACAATTTATTATATTTTTAATCATATTGTATATTTTTATTTTATGTAACACCCATATTATCGCAGTACATATTTTAGACTAATCGCTGAAAAAAATATTGCCGCTGATTATACGCCACTGCGAATTATATACAGGAAAATACGGTAACTAAAAACCTTCTGCCCATTAACTATAACTTTTGCATGTGTCTGTTTTCTATCTGCCATGTTAAAAACGTAACAATTGGAAAATTTAATATGAAAATTTTTTTAAGAAAAACAATAACATATACACGACTTCTTTTCTAATAGTTATAATAATGCGACATCAAATGCTTTGAATTTCATAAGCAATTCTCAGATGTTTCTCAAATAATAAGAATGTACAAAACGCATTAGATTTCATAAATATGATCATATATGAGCAATTATCTGGAAAATATCTGAACAATCTTATTTTTTTTCACTGAACTACCATATTTAAAAAACATTGTAATCTTCCCAAGGAGTAAATATGCAAATAGCACCTACTATCACCTCTCGCGAAATTTGCGCTATAATAAAATAACATTCTTTCTCTTTACTTGTTTTCTCGAAATTCCCTTGAGATGGAGAAGACAAAATGAAAAAAAATCCCTAAATCAAATGCGTTTTTCCCTTTGGTGTGTAAAAGCTCAGATTGCGTGTACCAAGCGAAAAAAGAAAAAGTCCTCGCTAAGATGGAAAGAAGAGCTGGAATGAAGGGATACATTCTGCTTGAGGACATAAAGAAAAGAAGCTTTAAAATGGAGACACGGCACAAATTAAATAAAAATCCTTTAGATCCTTGTGCAGATATATTCGACGGGGAATTTTATTGTATTGTGCTTTTCGGTAACCGAGTTTTCACCCGTCCTGACCAATGAGAGCCTGAGAAAGATCCCTGGTGCTGTTGAGAACGTCAGGTGTTGGAATAAGTTTTGATCTGGCAACTCGAAATAAAAGCAATAGAAGGAAATAACATGCTCTTTGTTTTATCAAGGAATTTCGAACTTAAAAGTAAATAGCTCTAGTGTAATACATTACACACACATCCGGTAATTAATGTAATTTCTGCTTACTGGATGAATAAAGTTCATCAATAAATAAATTGGCAACTATAGTAATTCTTAAATATTATAGTTTAGATAATATAGTACAATACAATGTCCAAGATAGTAAGGAATAAATAAAAATATCCTTTTTTGTTGTAGGATTGTGCTCTTGATTTCATTTAGTTTAAGTGATGCACTAAGAATAGTTCCTATACATGAGGACTTATTAAACTGAAGCATACAATTTAATGCAATATAATGTAATTTCTTCTTAAATATGACATTTTAGATAATATAGTATAAAACATTGTCTCAGATAGTAAGGAATAAATATAAATATCCTTAATGTGGTATGACTGTGCTCTTGATTTCATTTAGTTTAACGGGTGCATTAAGAATAGTTCATATACACAAAAATTAATTAGACTGAAACATAAAATTTAATGGGATCTCCAAATTATGATGAGGATTTAGGCCTGAGGCTTTTTTGTGCAAATGATTGTATCTAAATGTAATGGAAACAATCATAAAATAAAAGAAATCATTAACTACATAATTAAGTTAAAACAATATCAATATTGCTTTAATTCTTAGATAAAGTAAGATATACTTAAAAGTAAATTACTAAGCTTAAAAATCGCCAAAATATTAAGTAGTCTGGAAATTTTCAGAAAATTTAAATTAACTATTGGCAATAATTCATTAGCTACTTTTTGTTTGCTGTTTTGTTGGTAATTAAAGAATAGTTGTACATGAAAGTTTGATGTAATATAAAAACAATTTGAAATAGTTGAATGATTGTTATAAAGAAGTTGTTTTATTCATATCTTCCATGTCTAGTGACTGTTAGACAAGGTGCATGAGATTATTAACCTTCAAAAACATTAAAGGATTTTCAATTATGTCGTTGTGGGAGGGTTGAAGACAGTACAAAATATGTTCTGGGCAAACATTTTCTGAAGCACACTTGTTGATGTTTTAAAAATCTTCTGACCCCTATAGAAACAAAGGCCTCTCATGTGGACACTGGCATCTCTGGAAAGGGCAATCTGACCTTTTCGGTCACCTAGAGAACCTCCAGGATTAGTTCTTGTGTACCATTCTTTTATTAGAGGGATTTGCCCTTTGATCTTGTTAAAATTCTTCCTGATTGTAAAGATTTCGTATTTTTTTGGTCTTTTGGCTAAGATCAAAGTGTAGGGATTTTGTCAAATGTCTTGATAGGGGCAGAAGTCGGGGCTTCTGAGTCTCCCTTAGCAAGTTTATCTACAACTTCATTCCCATAAATATCGACATGCATGTAACCCAAGTGTTATGTTGGCGCAGCTTGTCCTTTTTGGACCTTGCGCCATAAAACCCAACCCAATTGTTATGTGGTAAAGAATTTTCAGTATCTAATTCTAGTTTCTGTATCAACATTTGAAGTTATGAGTCAATTACTACTACTAAAAATATCTAAAACTACTATTGTTAGTAGTAATTTATTCTACAACGACTGTCACAATCTTTAAAACTGAAATCTTAAATATGTCTCATTTGAAATTCTCTGTTCATTTCTGAGAGAATCTCACCTATGACAGATTCTTTTCTCATGAGTATGAAAATGAAAGAACAACAAAATCTGAAATGAAATACGGACTATCATTTTGTTGAAATATCAGCACAATAAAGAGTTAAATTTAAACCTATAAATAAGTTTATAACATACTGCATAACTAATTTGATTCAGCACAACAAGACGTTAATGTTATTTTAATTTGCCATAATAAGTTAAAAGTAAAAAATAAATATATTTGTGAATTAGAATATCATGAATCAAGATCTGTTATATATTCTAGAATCTTCTTTTTGGGGAGCCTGAATTACACTTATGACAATAGCAAGTTTACACTTAAAACAATATTTTTCTAATAAAATCTTAAAATTCTGGAATTTTCGTATTATTTAGAAAAATTACATCAGTATACAAATAGTTGTGAGTTAAAGTTACTTTTATGTCAGTGAGAATTGGGAAGAGATTACAGATACAGTTAAAACATTATTATTAAAAATGTTTTAAATTAATTCTACTTTCGTATTAGCTGTATGATGCCAATTTTAAAATATCTACGATACATCTATAATTTTATTTAAAAAAATGTGTTTAATATTTTGTGATAAACATGATAAAATAATTTCTGATGATGATTTCTAAAACCATTCATGATGTGGTTTTTCTAAATAATACAAAAATTTGGAATTTTCGTATTGTTTAGAAAAACCACATCAGCATATTGATAGCTATAAGTTAAAGTTGCTTTTAAGTCGGTGAGAATAAGGAAATGATTACAGGTACAGTTAAAAACTTATTCTGAGCAAAAATGTTCTAAATTAATTCTACTTTCGTATCAGCTGTTCAAGAATGTTGTCTATTTTAAAATATCTACGATATGTCTGTTAGTTTATAAAAAAAATATGTTTAAAATTTTGTGATAAACATAATAAAATCATTTCTGTGTGAAAAAGCACATTTCTATTAATAATATTTTAATATTCATCCCTTTTTGTAAATAAAATAAAAATAAAAATGTAGTGCTTCCATGTGCTTTATTAATTGTAATTTAATTAATCTATAACATATGTATTTATCATAATAAGAATATATTTTGTAATACTCATAAGAAATTATTTGTTAAATTTGTCATATAGATACATTTAAAAACTAAAGAAGAAATGAAAAAGAATTTATTTATATAATCACAATACATATTTACAAAAAAAAAAAAGTCACATTATTTCATTTCAAAAATATTCTTTGAATATGAGTCTTATAAATTAACTAAATATCCATTGATATTTATAAAAATAATTGCAAATAAGAAATGAAAAGAAATCACTTGTGTCAGTTAATTATATTCATATTTTTGTTGGTATGCATAAATGTTTTTTTTATTGTTTCGGCTATAAACCTTACATTATATCCGTTACTTAACAAGTACATGAAACTTCCATTTAACTTCCAGAAAACAAAAGCTTACAGCGAATGAAATCCTCTTTCTCATTTAATCATATTCCAATTTTTCCTTTGTTTCATCCTATTTTAACATTTTCGTCAACAAATATTGCATTCAAAAGCATTCACTGTTAATTACGTAAAATGTCACAGTATAAATTTTGCACATACCGAAAAGATTTTTATTCATTCGAAGACGATAAAAATTTCAAATTACTGACAAAACAGATTAGAGTCCCTTTTCTTTTTTTTTTAAAAAAATGTCTTTTAATCGGTTTCTGCAGTGAGAGAAAAAAAAAGAGAATAAAACCGCTTATTATTTCTCAGAGAGACAAAAAGAAATCACTGTAGCTACTTCAACTCATATAAATAATGACTATAAATTAGACTAATGGGCCGCTTCGAAATTGTCTTCCCTTTTCAAACGTGACCAAGAATCGAGTTCCAAGCCAGTTGACGGATGGATATGTCACTGTATCCGTGACTGCGCCAGCAGTAAACGAAAAGCTACCCCTTACCCATTACGGTTTCAGTGAAGGGAAAGAGCGGGTGAAAAATGAAGGCGAAGCCCAAGAATATCGGAGGGAGCATACTACAGAAAAAGGGAAGAAAAAAAACATTTTTCTCCCTCCCTAACCTTTCACTCATACGTACTCTCGTCCCCAGATGATAAATCATGGTTACCTACGAATAATTTAGAACGAAATCGCGAGGAACGAAATTCACACGACTGATGTTATTTTTTAACCCCTCTTTTCATCATCGTCTATACTCGCAGAAGTTGCGATAAATCACGTAATAAACCAGAGGGAGGTTTCTGTTTGTAAAAGTCTGTTGTTGAAAATTTGCGCCACAAACTATGAGTCTCGAGTTGATGTATTTATACACAAAACAGCTAAGCATGTATATGGTGTTGCCACATTTATCTGAAAACAATATTAATTATCAGACGATAGTTTTAGTTATGAAATGATCGCGGTTTTTTATTCGAAGAATCGCTTTTAATCAGCCAGTTTAATTTTATATTTGTAAAATTTACATGATTGTAAACATGAATTATTTCATTTAAAGGAGAATCTTACCAAAAGTATTAGTATGAGCTATCTAAATGTACTGACACAAAAATGTAGCTGAATTTATTTCATATTGCCACTGTAGTTTGAATGACATATTAAAAAATATCAGATGATATTTTTAGTTTATAAAACAGCAATACTTCTTCGGTTGAATGAAAATTATTTTTTTTTTATAAATTTCCCATAAAATGTTTTTAAATGAATACATTAGTATTTTTTTATAAATTATTAATCCTTTATTTCAACTTTTTGTGTAAGATTTCCGTAACTGTAAATGTTAAGGCTATTTCTTTTGAATTAATATTTCTTTAAATATAGTTTCTTTTGATTTTTCATTGAAAAGTTCGTAAATATTATCCATCATATTTCTCAATTTGAATTCAAATTGAAACAATGATGACTTGATGGAGAAAAGGCATTTTTTTTTAACCAAAACTAATATACCTTTTCATAATGGATCTTCGTCAAAGATTCTATGAGTTCACTAATGGTGACTGAGGTGAAAAAAGTCAAGTTCACAATGTTCTCCGAGTGAAATAACACCTTTAAGACAGGTCTTCTTCTGTTTGGGCTTTCCTTCTAAATAACGATACAAACTCCCTTTCCAGATAAGGATGGTACATTGGGTGTCTTATAGAAGACGTCATCAATTCCTTCCCTTTTTACGTGAAATTTCTAAATATACTAGAAATGGTAAGTATTTGGAAAAATTAATAGATTCAGTAAAACAACCTAAGACAAATTATTAGTTTGGGGAAAAAGAAATCCATTATTTTTACGTGAACTTTAAGTAACTTCTTTTGGATTCACTTTGTAAAAAGGTTCAAAACAGCTTTCATGTAGATTTTTAGGTCTTGCCCGTTACGACTGCTGACATGCGGTTCACTTCGATCATATTTGATATTTTATAGACATTTTCGACGATGCTGTATCCAATGCGAAGTGCATCTCTAACATCAAAAATACCCGAACGGAATCGACGAAACAAAAATTGTACGTAACTGGTTGTTACAGTCTTATATAGGACGATAAACACCTTTCACAATTTTAGTCACCCGGCTATCTTTTTCGCCGTTACAAGAGAAAAACGAAAATGTATCGAATTTTCTGTTTGTTGTCTTCCATTTTTAAAACTTTGTACTCGTAACTGAATGAATCAAACAAAAAACCACAAGAGGATATTTTAGTGTCAAATGTCACCTTTCCAACGAGCATAAATCTGAAATTGTTTGATAGATACCTCACGAGATATCGATCACTACAGACGTCTACCGAAAAGATAATGGATTACTTTTTCCTTAACCTAATATAATCGTAGAGGAATTGTTATATTATACCATGCTGTGTTGCATAATAGCAAATTATTTTTAATAAAGTTTGTATATTCATAAATTTAAAGAATATAAAAAGTTACATAGATTTTAAGGCTAAGTAGTTACATACAGCAAATTATTTGAATATTTTTAAAGTGCTTTTTAACTGTTTTGTTTATGTATAGTTTCCCACCGGTTATATGGTATCAAGTACCATAAAACCAGTGGTTCTATGGTACTTGTTACATAGAACCACTTATATTAGTTTAATAAGGAGTACTAAGTTAAATATCCAATCAAGTAGTGGATTGAGAACAACTTATTGGATCATTATTCATTTTTGTTTATTTGTTGAATTTATTATCATTGGTTTCACCCAGTTAGGAACTTTCGAAACATTTTTAATCGTATTGTAATTTTAAATTATAATCAAATGATGCAATCGATATACGAGATAACACATTCTTGCTCTAATCATGTCCCAAATGCGAACGTGAACACGTGGAACATTAGATTCTGGAAAACTTGCCTATGCACTTAACTTGTTGAGTTCAGCTGGATCACTTATCAAACGCTATGTTTCAGACAAGAGACAAACGTCTTCCCCATAAGGTTATATCAGCCTCTAAGTAAAAACGAGTGTAAGGCAGCTAAATATTCAATCCAGATAAATATTCAAATCAGCTAAATATTCAAAACAACTCTTTAGGTACTCCATTTTTGACTTTAAGCGATGGTGATAATAATAATTTTAATTTTAGAGAGTGATGTATCACTAAATATGATATGATGTTATATGTCAACTAATCGTGAGCTGGTTTATAAATAGATTCCTTTTTTTAGTTTTGTCAATTTTCAACAAGATTTTTACGAATTTTTTCCTTATAAAATAAATTTTTTTAACTCCTTTTGTTGTCTTTTAGAAAAGCCTTTTTTCACTTTACAGTTAAAACATGTCATTTTTCCGTGTCAAAAAATATTTTATGTACGTCAAGAATTATATATAACAAAATATTTTGTGAAAATAGGTTAAAAAATAATGATTTTTAAACTTTTCGTATAAATTAATATATTTAAAATTAAAAATATTTTTAAATTTAAGAATTTATCTACATTTGAATTAATTTATCATTTTACAT
Source organism: Latrodectus geometricus (assembly GCA_026290005.1). Classification (NCBI taxonomy): domain Eukaryota; kingdom Metazoa; phylum Arthropoda; class Arachnida; order Araneae; family Theridiidae; genus Latrodectus; species Latrodectus geometricus. The sequence continues at coordinate 9,949 of JAPDSC010017709.1, forward strand.
AAATTGTAAAAGAGTACAAAATTTTGCACTGAATAAATAAACTATTAACTGGAAAATAAATTAAAATATAACTTTCTTACACTTAAAATTTAAACAACAATATTAGATTTTTATTTATAAAAATATTTAATAATTCCTATGTAGGTGCAATAACATTTTGCCATGGATTTATATTAAAAAGATCACGTGAATCCATTCTTAATTTTATTAGTGACAAAGAAAAGTACCGAAATTATCAACTATTAAAAATGAATGGGGAGGACTGTCAAAAATATCGTTTGATAAAATAAAAAAGTAAAAAATATCGTTTGCTTTTTTTCAAACATTCCCGACTGCCATTTTAAACATGCATACAGAAAGAATTCCACTTAAATTAGAATAGAAATTATTAGTAAAGTTGAAGGGAACGAAACAGAAACCTTAAAGTGAGTAAATTTCTAAGAGTCTGGAAAACTTTTGCTATGATTCCTAACTTAATTATCATATCACAAAGTTAATAACAGGTTTGAAGGGATCACAATCAAACATAAAGGCGAGTTAATGTCGATAGTCACGTGATTGCGTGTTCAACTTGGAGCAGCCTTATAATTTAAACGTGAAAATTTCTCTCATATTTTAGAGTTTAATTAGTTAAACTCGAAAATGTGAAATCATACATTAGTATTTAAATTAGTTATGGCTAATCGAAAAGGAGCTTTAAATATATACTTATAAATTAAAGCTTTATTTTTTTATAATGATATGATTTCCAAAAGCTAATCTATCATTATGAAATATGATTTATAAGCTTGTGGTGAATCATTTTTAATCTGCATAGTCATTTTTTTCAAAAGCAGCAAGAGTTTCACTTTTAGTATAATTTGAGAAATAATTTAGTGGGAAATTTCAGAATACTGTGTTTATATATATTGTTTTCTTGTGTCTGCCGAGGTGAGCATTCAAGAATTTTCCAAGTTTCCTCCATTGCAACATGTGAACATGATCTAAAAAAAAACCATCGAAAAACTAGAACTTGATTGATTTTATTAAATCCTCAAAATAATTTGTATTTGTTAGATTATCCACAATGTGGTGTTAAAAAATACTGTAGCTACAATTTAAAGTAATTCAAATAATCCTTATCAAATAGATAATATTTATAGATATGACTTATAATACTATGAAAAAAATTAAAGTCGATTAATTGTAAGAGATTAGTATCAAAAATTCAAAGTGAATACACACATATGTCCATATTTTTGCAAGTACAGGGTGATCCAAAAGTCAGGACGAACTTTAAAAATGAATAATTCGAAAACGAATCAAGATACAAAGATGCGGTTTGCACCAAACTGATGGAAAAGAAACCGGGTTTTGTGTGGCAATGAAAAAAAATAGTTCTGTTGGCGACCAACAGATGTTTTATTGCAACAAAAGATGATTTACAAATGAAAAAATGATTAATGAAGTCAGATTAATTACTGATGTAGATTATGCAAAGCAACAAACGATATAAAAAGAAGAAACTGCAGCAGGTAATGGTAGTCGAAACTGGTATGCATCGAAATGCTGGCCATTGTTGAGAAAGCCCTCTTAGTTAAACTGTTTCATAAGAATTCGGAAAGTGCCATTGCGGCCTTGCGAGCATATCGCTACATGAAGGGTATGCGAGATAGGAAAGGACCAATAACTTCTGCATTGAACAAAATTGTGAAAAATTTGAAGCTATAGGTTCTTTGGCGTCACGTCAAAGAAGTGGACGTCCCTCAACTGCAGCTGCTGATGCCACGACAGTGGAGCAGACGGTGCAAGCCATGTCGGCGGTTGCTGCACATGGGGAGTGCAGTGCTCGAGAAGTTTCGAGGCAGACAGGAGTGTCGTACGGAAGTATCTGGAGAGCGCTGTGAGTAACTTTGCAACGGTATCCCTACATGTTGCAACATAACCAAGAACTGAAACCTCCTGTCTTTAACTCTCGCCGACATTTTGCAATGGAAGAGCAGCACGACTGGCTTCACACTGTGCTTTGGACAGATGAAGCACATTTCACACTCTCTGGCGCTGTTAACACCCACAATTGCCGAGTGTGGACTACAGAAAATCCACATGCATTTGTTGAAGTACCCATGCAACAGCCTAAAGTGACAATCTGGTCACTTTAGGCTGTTGCAATGGTGTGGCTTCACTGCTGATTTCATAATTGATCCATTTTTTTTCGAGGAAGTCACATAGATAGGTTTCCAAACAGTTTCTGTCACCGGTAAGCGATATCTAGCACTGTTACAGAACAGCATTATTCCTGAACTGCAAGCGCGACAGGCACTCCAAACAGTCACCTTTATGCAAGATGGAGCACCACCTCATATTGCTCTGCCTGTGCAACGCCTGCTACGCTCAACATTTGGGGAGGATCGCATTTTCAGTCGCTACTTTAAACACGCATGGCTTCCAAGATCTCCCGATCTCACACCCTGTGACTTTTGGCTAAGAGGCTTCTTGAAGTCAAAAGTGTACCGCGACCAACCTCTAGCCAACCAATCACTAGCGGCACAGAAAGATGCCATCCGCCAAAATGTGTCTGCCATAACGCAAGAAATGCTACTAAATGCTGTGAATGGTGTGGTGACTCGTCTCACAGCATAACTTCTGAATGATGGACAGCACATTGAACATTTACTGTAGTAGGTACTAATTAACTGTAATTAATCTGACTTCATTAATCATTTTTTCATTTGTAAATCATCTTTTGTAGCAATAAAACACTATAGCGCCATCTGTTGGTCGCCAACAGAACTATTTTTTTTCATTGCCACACAAAACCCGGTTTCTTTTTCATCAGTTTGGTGCAAACCGCATCTTTGTATCTTGATTCGTTTTCGAATTATTCATTTTTAAAGTTCGTCCTGACTTTTGGATCACCCTGTATATTTATAAAAATTACAAGTTTGCAATCGTTTACAAATCTGCAAGAACACACCTTTGATTCATGATTATATTTATTTTAAATTCATACTTATTGTAGTTAAATATAGGCTTATATTTATTGTAATTAAAAGATAAATCTTAGAGCAATTTTTAAGAACTTTCGATTAATTTAAAACTTTGCTAACGTATATTTGTAAAATTTTAAAAAAAATACATTTAAAACATATACTTTTTTAAAAATACAATCATACATAACAACATATTTATGTAAATCAAATTATTTATAATAAATGGCTTCCTCGATAAATATTCTAAAATATACACTTGTAACTTAAAATATGAAATAAATTGTGGTAATTAATTTAAAGTAAATAATTGAAAGTTGAATTCAAATCCTTAAAAGCACATTTAAAACATACAATATTTTTAAAAATACAAGCATACATGACTACATATTTATATCAATGTAATAATAATAAATGAATTGCTTGTAAAAATATTCTAAAATATATATTTATAACTTAAAATATGAAGTAAATTGGGGTAATTAATTGAAATTTATATTCAAATGCTTAAAAACACATTTAAAACATACACATTTTTTAAAAATACAAGCATACATAACTACATATTTATGTAAATAGTATTATTTATAATGAATAGCTTGCTAGAGAAATATTCTATAATATGTATTTGAAACATTAAAATATGAAGTAAATTGTGGTAGTGAATTAAAGTAAATAATTAAAAGTTAAATTCAAATGCTTAGGAACACATTTAAAACATACACTTCTTTAAAAAATACAAGCATAGATAACTGCATATCTATACAAATTGAATTATTTATATGAATGGAATATTATTTATAATGAATGACTTGCTAGTGAAATATTCTAAAATATGGATTTGTAACTAAAAATTTTTAGTAAACTGTAATTATTAATTTAAAGCAAAAAATTGAAAGAAAATTGTAGTTCTGTAAACACATAAAACATGCTCACACAATCACAATTGTCTTTCAATTGTTTAAATTCAGTTAAAATATTAAATAACAAAAATAAACGAATGTTTTATTGATTAATGAAAGGGAGTGTTGGAGTGTAATATTAATCACATTTTTTAAGGACATTAAGAAAGAAGGCAGTTTGTATAAAATCATGCTCTTTTGTACATAAGCTTTTAATTTTATTCGACTATTTTCTTACTCTAAAGTCTCATTTATATTTGAATTAAAATCATTTTATTGTGTACCAACAAAATTCCTCTGTTTAATTATTTCGATTCCTGTGAATCCGAAGTGTATTATTCAAATCTTAAAAATCGTATCATTAGTTTCACTGTTTATCTCAAAATAAATTTAAATCATCAACCATGATTCTTGAGATAGAACATACCAGAACTTGTCGACGACTGTGTACACGTTTTGATTTTTTGTCATCTTCGAAGGCCTGTTCGACAGTTGATTGACTTTGGAAGAACACACCTTCTCAACCTTTCCTCGCCGCGGTGAATGAGCTGCGAATGAAAAATATTCTGATTATTTTTATAACAGACCCTGATATATCATTCCGAGGTAGTCATTATATAGTTAACTCTATGCTGTTTGATTTATAAATTCAATTTATAAAATAAACTTCTTGTGGTTTCGTAATTCAAACTTTAAGCAGCAGGATTGACTCAAATAAACCCTTTGCATGAAAAGTAAAATAAAAGAGTCAGTTATTACCTTTTTATAGTGATTAATAATCTTAATTTTTTGTGTGTCCCTCTGTTGTAAATTTTAGACATGAAAGACTATTAGATTAAAACCTAGAACTGAAATTGTTATTCCAACTCTTCAAGTATGTATACTTGATTCATCCTCGAAATATTAGTTTGGGGAAAAAGTAATCCATTATTTTTTCGGTAGACGTCTGTAGTGATCGATATCTCGTGAGGTATCTATCAAACAATTTCAGATTTATGCTCGTTGGAAAGCTGACATTTGACACTAAAATATCCTCTTGCGGTTTTTTGTTTGATTCATTCAGTTACGAGTACAAGGTTTTAAAAATAAAAGACAACAAACAGAAAATTCGATACATTTTTCTCTTGTAACGATGAAAAAGATAGCCGGGTGGCTAAAATTGCAAAAGGTGTTTTTCGTCCTATATAAGACTGTAACAACCAGTTACGTACAATTTTTGTTTCGTCGATACCGTTCGGGTATTTTTGATGTTAGAGATGCACCTCGCATGTGGATACAGCATCGTCGAAAATGTCTATAAAATATCAAAAATAATCGAAGTTTAACGCATGTCAGCAGTCGTAACGCGCAAGACCTAAAAATCTACATGAAAGCTGTTTTAAACCTTTTTACAAAGTGAATCCAAAAGAAGTTACATAAAGTTCACGTAAAAATAATGGATTTCTTTTTCCCCAACCTAATAATAAATTAAAACCTAGAGAACGAACTAATCAACACACAATTTTGAATTAAGTACCACGCTGGATTTAAGTACTTTGAATTGAATACGCTGACTTAAAAATATTTTTAAAAAAATGTAAAAGTTATTTTGTAAGGGATACAAAAATGTTTCCTTTCAATTCCTCTGAAAACTTAAAACGAGGAACTAAGTTCATTTTAACAGATTTATACGATCCAACTGAATTACAATTTTCGATAAAATCTGAGATTTCCCGAGCAACTTATCCTACTTTAGTCCGGAGCCGGAGTCCACTACAGAATTCCTAATTGCGACAAAAGCTACGAAGCCATTATTCGCACCGTCCCATCTCATTAGGAATATCTCCATGCCCTAGAGTAAAAGGGCATCGACACGTGGAAAAGCGGGTTGATTAAAAAAAAAAGTGAATGAATTTTTTAGCAAAAAAAAAAAAAGTAGGAAATTGTAAGGCTGTTGAAAGATAATGAGTATCAAAGACCCCGTAGGCTATCGTTAATGAATTCGACGTTACCTCAGACTTATAATACTCTTGACACACGACTGGGTGGAAAAAATAAATAAAATTAGTGTAAGTGCATGGGTTCGAGAGTGTCGTTGCTGAGTTCCCGAAACGGGAAAAAAATTTCTTGAGTAAAGTATTTTTTAAACTCGTAATAATTATTTTTGATTAAAGCCTGCGAGCGTTTTCGCTTGTATTTTAACATCCTCCAGCGTTTCGAGTTATTTCTCTCTCAAGAATCATGGTTGATGATTTAAATTTATTTTGAGATAGAGATTAAACAGTGAAAACTAATGATACGATTTTTAAGATTTGAATAACACGCGCCGAATTCGCAGGGATCGAAATAATTAAACAGAGGAATTTATTGATACACAGTAAAATGATTTTAATGCAAATATAGAGGAGACCTTAGAGTAAGAAAATAGACGAATAAAATTAAATACTTATACCAAAGATTTTGATTTTATACAGACTGCCTTCTTTCTTAATATCCTTAAAAAAATGTGATTAATATTACATTTCATCACTCCCTTTCATTAATCAATAAAACATTAGTTTATTTTTGTTATCTAATATTTTAACTCAATTTAAACAATTGAAGGACAGTTGTGATTGTGTGAGCATGTTTTAAGTGTTTACACAACTACAATTTTCAATAGCCAATTCTGGGCTACATACGTACAGAGGGGGTCCATTATTTTTTTCCTAATGGCGGGCACTTGGGTGATAAACCGTTTACCGCAACAAGGCCGGAAATTGCTACTCATTTTATCGTTAACCGGTGAGCACCTGTGACCAAGTCATGGGGCGAGTAGCATTACCCACTTCACACCACCGCAAACCCGTTTATAGGGCGGGCCACATTCATTCATCATCTGAAGAAAGGACGAAAAACACAGAGAAAGTACATCCATGCCCGATCCGGGATTCAAACTCAAGTCCTTCCCATCCGTAGTCAGGTACGCTAACCACAAGGCATGGAAGGTGGCAGTGGGTCCATTATAAAAATAACCAGAATGTTATTTTTCTGACACACTTGTACTTTGCATACCAATCACCCTGGCGATGAAATGTAGTGAAGGAATGACCTTCCAAAGTCAATCAATTGTTCAACAACCCTCAAAAACAATAGAAAATCAAAATCTGTACACGGACAAAGTCGTCGATGAGTTGCATTATGAATTCCCAACACTAGCAAAAGGAATGGAAGAGTTCAACTATGGACTAGATACACAGGTAAAGTATGTAGATTTAACAACAACAACGACCAAGATTCAAGATAATGTGAAGCACACGCATGAGGTTTTTCAAATCAGACCGTCATTTAAGCATTTAACAAATCGCTGACACTCTGAACATTTCAAGATTTGTGATACACTTAATAGTGCTCGACAGTTTGCAAATGCAATAGGTCTATGTGAAGCTCCCTCCAAAAGTTTTAAAAGATGAACTAAAACAACTTCGAATTTTCCTTCGTGAAAAATTGTTGAAATTGAATGAAAATATTCCGGACTCCTTTATCACCATTGTAAAAGGATACTAATCATGGAATTTCGAGTATGGTCCAGAAAAAAGCGCAAAGTTCTGAGTCACAGGTCGTTTCCCCGCCCCTAAAATAACACACATCTCATTTTTCTCATTAAAACACCGTTAAATGTCTTCCTTGAAGTCTGTGGAGTTGATCATTTCTAGCTTTTACCACCAGGACAAACTGCCATTTTAGTGCTTTTACGTAAAATTGTTCAAATGCAATAGATTCAAGAGATCACAATCAAGAGCAGGATAACAAGAGTGAAATACGATATCAAAACTCGATGAAACTTCTTGGCGACAACACATCCAGCCCCACGGCCTTTACTGTCGTCGATTACTTGATCCAGAAAAATACCACAGTTGTTTTCCTATATCCCACCTTTAGTACCAACCTGGCTCTTAGGGATTTTTTTCCTTACTTGAAGAAAGAGCTCAAATAAAGATAATGTGAATTTGTAAAGAACATTTATGCCTACGCTACAGAGTTCCTTAAGAACATCCCATCCAAATGATATCTGGCTAGAGATTGCACAAATATATGTTCTTATCTGTAAAGATTTTTGATGGTTTGTAAAATTGGATCAATAAATAAGTTTATATGAAACCATGCGTATTACTTTTATAAAGAATTCTGTATATTATGCATCACAATTCTTATGAGTTTTGAAATGTCTTTTTTCCAAAAAAATAAAATTTATGGAAAACTCGCATGTTTATAATTTTATATACGATAAACATGTTGATAAACATGTTTATCGTATATAATATACGTAATATGATAAACATGTTGATGTATAATTTTGAGCTGATACTTTGAGTATTTGAATGACATTTTTACTGACATGCAACAAAACAAAAGGGCAGTTTAAATAAATTTAAGTTATCATATATAGAAGACAACTTCATGAAAAGCTGATGAGAGAAATTTTTCACAATCATAGAGCCAGTATAATAATTCCTTTTTGATAGAGTTTATTCGTAAGAGGGGGCACTTTTTGCGCAAAGTATTGATCATGTGAATTTTATCAGTTAGTGGTGACGGAAAACAAACCATTTGATTATAAATTTAACCATTAACACATTTAAGTTCGTTCAATAGAAATCTAATAAGTAGAGCTCCTATAAAGTCTTCATTTACTTTAAATTATCAGAAATAAAGTAAACCAACTTAAATATGGAAAAGGCAATATTATTAACTTTTCCATACTTTATACAATTTATCCTATAACTGAAGCATCATCAATTTAAAATCCTTATCAATGTATAGCATAGCACGTTAAACATATTATTTCAGTAAAGCAAATATGCTAAGCTACTTTGAACTCTTTTTATTTTTAATCCAAAGTCAAATGGTGTGGTCAAATTTAAGCTATCCCTTAACATTCGAAACTTATAAACAGCAAAATGGGACATTAAAACTCATACTAAGCTCGTATATATATATATATATATATATATATATATATATATATA
>JAPDSC010017710.1:9721-21835 GCA_026290005.1 Latrodectus geometricus
CAGATATATATTTATCTATTTGCAAGATATTCTATTCGTTAAATCTCTCGCATAATGGAATACAAAGACTTAGGTAAAAGAATTTATTCAGGTTTCGAATATAGAAAATTTAAAAACTTATATTCTTTTTTAATGCCCAAAAGTATGCAAATATTAAGGTATGGGAATTTATTGATACCTCAGATATATATTTCTGTATTTGAAAGATAAATATATTCTATTCGTTAACTATCTTAATAGAATACAAAGGCTTAGGCAAGAGAATTTAATCAGGCTTCAAACTGAAATTGAAATATATATATTCTCTTGAAATGCCCCAAAATTATACAAATATTTAGATATGAGAGAATATATATATATTTATATATATATATATACCTCTTAAAGACAAGTATCACATTATAAGTCCCACAAGAATGCAAACACTTAGGTAAAAGAATTTATTGATTATTTTCACGTTATCTAACTAGGCCCCTACGTAAAAAATAACGATAAATTTTATGCATATATATGCATTCACACACACCTACAGAGTTATGTCTTTGAAAGAAAAAGATTATACTTTATATATCCTAAAGGAATGCATATGTTTAGGTATGCTTATGTCCATCAAGCACATTTTGAAACTGGTATCACTCTCTGCTTTTATTATACTCTTCAGAAACTTTATTTTCCTCCAATAACTAGAAATTTTATCGTTCAGTGTTACAATAAGTGGAAGGGATGAGATCTTTATTGAGTGGAGTCCCATCGTGACCTTGAAAGTGGGTGGGTCATTGCAATTTAGTAGTTGGGACCAAGGAAAAGACTCGAGATTTGCCTGCCTCCCCTATAGGTATGTTTTTACATGGATGACATTCCAAATGTAATATATTTTTTTGTGCCCCAGGTACCAATAGATCATCAGTTAGGTCAAATATCAAGCTCACTGTCTTCTAATAATGAGAACAATGCATTTATTTTAATCTAATGCTGTGTGTGTTTTTAATAATTTAAACCATTGTTTTTTCAGGTCATCTCAAGCACCCAAATTTTCCGATATAGTCAACAATGGTGAAAAGAAGGACACTTCTTCCCTCAAGAAATCTTCTGGCACGGAACGGAAGAAAAAATGCGTCGTCTTCAGACCTGGCGATATCCTCACCCGAGAAGAGGACATGCTCATCCGATCACAAAGTGTGAAAAGATCCGCATTTAGGATTCCCACTCCCGAACCTACCAAGGAAAGTGACGATGGCGCGTCGTCACCAGACAACCCGAATCGAAGCATATCAGACACTCATTCGAGCGACGACGCCAACAGCGACGTCTTGCAGACAGCCGATTCCGGCATTGGCGATGAACTCCAAGAGACGTCTTCCAGTATTTTCGAGCGACCGGGGTTTGGTACCGTGGCCTTCAGAAACTCCCTCATCAATTTGACCACCTTGACCACCACAGCAACCCTCTTGGAGAGCAGCGGTCCCAGGGACAGCAACCGGAGTTCTTACCTACAGAACAACAAGTCCTTGTCTTCGACCATCAACGACAGCATAGGCAGTGCCAGCAGCCTAGTGAGGAGGCATATCCACTGGGAAGATGAGTACGAAGCAGACGACTACGAAGACGCCGATGACGATGATACTGAGGAAGAGGAGTCTGACGACGAGTACGAGGACCCGCTGTCTCTGTTCCTGACGACGGTGGGGCTGGCTGACTATCTGTCTCTGTTCCAGTCGGAGCAGATCGATCTGGAAGCTTTGTCCCTTCTCTCGGAAGAAGATCTCAAAGCACTTGGAATGCCTTTGGGACCGAGGCGGAAGCTTGGTAAGGCTGTCCAGGAAAGGATGAAAACCTTGCAGGAACCTGGAGTATTCCAGGATAGTCAACTGTGATATATATGGATAAGAAAAACTCAAGAAGCTATGTGATTAAAAACTTTTAATAACCTAGACCTTCTCCTGTACTGCCTTGGAATTTTTATAAACTTAATTTAATAATACTTTACAGTGAAACATTTTTATACTGTAATTCGAGTAGATTTATCAGAATGCCTATGTCACATTTAAACGTTTCCTTATACCTTAAACGTGTAATAAGATTTGAAAACAATGACATAGATGAAACTGTTTTTTCACTGAACATGATTATATGAAGAATATATTTTGAATATATTTTCTGTTAGTAAAAAACGAATTATTAAATTAAAATATACTGAAGTTGTATCTATAAATGAGTTCGTGTGTACATGCCTTTATTTTAAATAAAATTTGAATATTTATTTAAAATAAATTAGTTTGATTTTTTTATTATGGTCAAAATCAGCTAAAACCAAACCCAAAATCCCAATGGCTTATTACATTACAATGGAAGAGATAACTATTTAATGCACAAGATGGTAAATAAAACAAGAGTAATTACTTTATGAACTTTTACTTTTTTGTGAAATTATTTAGATAAAATATTTTAATACTTTTGCTAATTAATTTACAAAACAAAATATTAAAATAGAATAAAAAAATAGATCTCGCAAAATTTCATCATCGTTTTTGTTGGCTACTCAGTCCTTTATGGCTTTATCTTTCATTTGAATATCTTCCAATCCTACCTTATCTGTGGTTTGGCATCCATATTTAATTCTTTCCCACAATTATCAAAAACACCCATATCCATACAATCAATCCTATTCTCTTATCTCAATTATCCCTTATCCTCGGTTTCTTACTCCAGTGATTCTATTAGTTGTAATGGAAGTTCTGAAAAAATTGTCGTTTTTCTTTTCTAAAGAAAAAACAGCAAAAACGACGAAGCCGAAGTCTGCTTAAAGTCCATTTTTCTGGAAAGTAAAGTGGGATTCGTCCTGATCATACTGCCTAGCACTTCGTCATTGACATCTGATGGCCTTATTGATCAGTGATGATTTTTCAAAAAATGAATAAATAAATCAGTTTAACGAAATTTTACAAATCATTTTTGACACTTTCAAGCTGTTACTGCGTCCTCTCCAAACACAACACAAGTCCCCCCCCCTCCCTCCCCTTATTTCCTTTTGGGAACTCATACAATGTCTTAATTGCACTTTTTCCTTGGAAATTACGGAAAAATGTATAGAAATTATTAATCTCATACTAATCTGACTTTTAAATTGGTTTCGGTGGGATTAGAATTCGGCGATAAGGATCGAAACGCGTGCATAAAAGTGCACGTGTTCAAGAACGACAGAAACTTTGCCTTATGCTTAATATATTGCAATATATAGTGTTGTGAACTTACTGTTGCCCATATTCATAAAATTTCATGGACCAAATAAATGACATATTCATTAAAATAAACAATAAATACAAATAAGTATTTAAGAAAAATTCCTCTTCAATACAAGTGTAAAGTATGCAGGAAATATTTCTCGTTCAATACGAGCACACAGCATATATATATTATAGTATGGATATCATATTTCTGACAAGAGAATTTCTAACATAAGTCTATTCGATACAATTCATGAACTTATATTAGGAGTAGACTGAGCTTAACCTTTGAGCTGACTTCTGAGCTTGCTTAAAGAACGCAACAGAAGAAAAATGTTGAAAAAAATTGTTTTTTATAAATTATGTGTCTTTTCGTTAACTTTGAAATATTTCCATATACATTACATAATTTTTATTCAATATAACATTCAATTATTACATTAAAGCTTATTTAATCGAAATATTATTTCTCTTTAATAAATAAAGAAAAATAAATTCAATTCTAATTATCGAAATATCCCATTCAATAAATGCTTTTGTATTTCTTTTTCTCTTTCATTGGAACCTGAAATTCGTAAAAATAGGACAACAAAAGTAAAATTTTGATTATTTAAATTTGTAATTTTTAAATAAAATTTTTGAAAATGTAAGGCATCATAATAGATAATCACATCGATATTTTCTCAAAAATTAAAAATAAGCACGTTTTATACTAGCAGTATGAAATAATTCCAATTTTAACTACAGTTGTTTATTCAAGAAAGCTTTACTTCAAAAATACATAATGAAAAATTTTTGAAATGTATTAAATATAAAAGAAAAATTATTTTCTGCTTTTAAACTGAGAAGTTTTAATAATTTTATCTTTGTTATTTGAAAATTATTAATTCCGAAATGCATTCGGCTAATAATTATCAATATTTTTTGAAAAAATACTGGCAAAGTTTACTTTCTAATTGAAATGCTTTTGATCGCATGTGCATTAATATTCATGGCGAAGTTTTATTTTAAATTAAAACGTGATAAGAGGAAATGAGATAATTACTATTATTATATTTCTTAAAAATTAATTTTTAAAATTAACTTTCAACATAATTTCACTATATCCTAGTTCTGAAAGAAGTAGAACTTGTTTCGAGTTCCCTCCAAATTAAATTAGCTACTTGTTTATTATTTTCTATTGTTTGGCTCCATTGAAAGTATTATTATTATATTCACCTATTGTATTTCATCGTGATTTTAAAAACAGATATGTTAGAAGCTGAAAATCTTCAGATAAATATGGAGTAAGTTTAAAAATTAATAATAAAAATAAGAAGAAATTGCTGAATGGAAAGAAATAATCGGTATTATTAATTAAAAAAAAAATATTTTTGAGTATCATATTCTTAGAGTAAAAAAATTGTGATTTGTTTTATATTTAACTGTCTTTATTGTCTTTAGAATACTACTGCTTATGTACATCTAAATTCTAATTATTATATAAGCTCAATTAAATCTTAATTTTGATTTTGTTTTTATTTACATAAAGGGACTAAAATGTAAGGAAAACTTATCGAATATGAGTTAAACTCTTTTATTTAACAAACTAAATCTTACTACAGAATATATTTATAATTAACATAATTAATTAAATTAATAAATAAGGTATATAAGAAAATCGCTGAATAATTTAGAAATTACTTGCTTTTAACTATTCTGAATTATCGTAATTTAATTAGCGCAGTTATTAGAAACACAGTGAATAAATAATAAATTAGAAGCACATTGAAAGTAAACAATAATCATTTCAAGCAGAATTTGAAACATATAATGAGAATCAATTCAAAAAGCATATTGAAATAAATATTAAAAGAAATTAATAATTAATTTTCTGTAAATTAAATAATTAGAACGGCGTATAGTAAGGAAATTAATATAAAATATTTATAATATGTAAAATGTTATACACATTATTAGTATTCTATATTGACTTCATTAACGCATGGTTTATGGAAAAAAACTCTTGAAAATGTGATAGAAAAAATTTATGAAAATATAAGGTTAATTCTAGTTATGCTTAACTGAAATATACAGTGCTAACTAAAACATGCAGCTTTTATAATAACTTATTATTTGTTCAGAGCTATAATTTTTATGCTAAAAAAAAAAAGAATTTTCTTTAGCTTTAAACTCAAAATCCATAATGATGAATTTAAAAACAAAATTTATAAAATTAATAACTGAAATTAAATTTAATATAAAATAATTAAATTAAAACTTAATTTATTTTTAACTACACATTTCTTAATGAAGGAATAAAAATGTAAGTTTTATATAGATATCTCTTTCTCTCTCATAATTTTATGAGTTAAAACTGATACTATGATTAAAATCAAGAATGTTTTGGGAAATTTTCAATGTAAAATTCTTAATTACTTCTGAAAAAAAAAATCGGATATATCTTTAAAACTGAACTTTTTATAGTTAACATTCGAGAGTTTTCTAAAAATTACTTTTTTAAAGAAAACATTTCTTACTATTTTGCAATTTGTCTAACAAGTTTTTCAAATGAAAAATCAGGTTCATCATAAGCTAATTACATAAATAAAATCAATTTTATAATTATCAATTTCTTTCAATATAATTAGAAAAATTTATTCTAATTATTGTACTCTAATAAACATACCACTTTCATTTTTTCCCCCTTTTTTTTAAGTACCATTGTATTATATTTTCTATTTCTTAGTTATTTTCTTTCCTGTTGCTGCATATTAAACTGGAGTAGTTAAAAATAATTTTTTCCTATTGTGAAGTGTTTGACAGAAATAATTGGATTAAGACAGAAATCGTTTTTTAACAGGTTGTCAAAAACTATTGTTTGTCAGTGAGAAACTTCCTTCAGATCATAAAGCACAAATATGATATAGAAAAGTAATTAAACTAATCATTCATTAACAACTGTCCTTAATTAAAAAAATTTTAGAAGTAACATAAATGAATAAAAGGCAGTCCCTTTTAGAAGATATTAGAAAAAATAGAAACAAAAAAAAAAGTAAGCAAGTTGTATGGAATTTTAAAAAAAATCATAACATAGTATCCTTCATTCTCTCTAAATAACCTTGGCATAATATCATTTTATTATGATATCGGGCGTTCCATTTTAATCTGAGATTTTATTGTTTCTTATATTTTTTTAAATAGAAAAGTGTATTTTATACACATTTAATGCAATAAAATTTTCCCACTGAAAGCTTACAAAAGAAAATTTGATTGAAAGGAAAATAATTCAGCAGATGTTTGTTTTTACGAACTCGTGAGGGCCGGTGAAACAGTTTGCAAAAAAAAAAAAAAAAAATCACATAAAATCGAAAAACAAAAAAATATTTTAGATTACTAAGATCAGATTTTTTAATTTTTTTACCAAACTACTTTTTTAATAAAATACTATTAGAAAAAATTATTTAAAGTGCACTATAAAAATGACGTGCAAAATATGTGATTCATACTTATGAACAACACTTATTTTCATTTAACATTTTGTTGTCCAGAAAGTTAGTGCCGATATTTTAGGACAATTAAAACGCATCTCATTTAAGTATTGGTATACATTTATTAAATTATATAGGTACCATTCTGCACCACAACCCTTCTCCATCTTTCGTGTAGCTTGAGGATTCTGTCCTTCCAGAACCTCTCAGATTTCTCGTTAAAAATTTGTCCAAATGGGTTTTGACCTCAACCAAAAAGCTGAAAATTTTCCCATTAAGGGAAATCCTTCATTCAGCATCCTCGCCATAAACAGCGTATGTCTTATTTGCCGCTTGTGTGGCATTTTTGCCCTTTCGAGAAAAAAAAAAAGCATTAAGTGCCTGTAAGGCACTTTATTTGCCACCCTATTCTAAGGCATACAAAACTGATAAAAATTAACGAATCATAACCAAATTTTCAATAACTTGTTAACAGCGTGGAGAGGAGAATACGGGTCTGGTGTCGACCACGTCACTTGAATGGATTCCAAAATGACATTCTCTGCGCCTTCAGTTGGCAGAAATAGAAAAACCGTTAATGCATCATAATAATCAATCCTAGCCGCACAATGAATTCTTATTTTCTTAAATAAATTAATAGAATGTTGAAGTAAAGTTCTTCAACCGATTTTAAATTAACTGTTTAGTGCATAAAGGCTAGAAGTTGGAATTCTTTTAAATTCACATCACGTTAATGCATTTCTTGAGGACTTTTCATAAACCAGGGCATTCATTATTAACATGTCGCAAAGTGGAAAATTCCAAAGCACTCACTTTGATGGATGAGCTGTCAAAAAGAAGAAACGTAATAGCCATTTGCCGTATTACAGTAGTGGATAGATTCAACCGTGTGGTATTCTGTTTGTAAGAGCATTTTCAACAAGCTCAATGTGAATCGGTTTAATTTTAATATAGGTCCTAGATTTACTGACCGAATTATTTCATCAGAGGCCATATTGTAATGATTTTAAGTATTAGAAGTATCCATATTAGGATTGTGTGTGTCAGAATGTCCTATTTTAGATTTTCTGACAATCGTAATAGGATCGATGATGACTTCCTATTGATGGTGTCAATGATAGTATAGACTTTATGTTTAATGTGACATAACAATTTCATGTTTAATGACAATGATGATAAAGTATGGCTTTAAACATGTGGAACAAACAGAAAACATGGACAATAGTTCAAAATCATGTAGTGTCATAAATATACAATCATGACAGTAGAAAATTTCAAGGAGATTATTGAAGCGTTGTACAAGCGAAAAAACTAATCGATAAATCTTTTTTGGCTTTTAGAAGTATTTATTCAACAAGCGCAAAGAGAAGTTGCAAATTAAATAAAGAAAAGAATTAAAACTGTTTCTGAGATATTTTAAGTTTCTAAATATTTAACGACACATTTTGTCACCAATCTACATTATCGATCAAAATTTCAAATGACAACAAGAAAACAATTTTTTTTTCTTTATGAAGTATTTCCATTATATAGTATGCTCAAATGAAAATAATTTTTTTAAACATGTATTTGAGATAACGAATTTCTGTCAAAATGTTTTATGATTACTGTTCATTCAGAAATTTTTCTTGTTCACTATTTATAGATGAACAATTTAGTAACACGAATAAAAATTATTAGAAAATTGTATAAAATTCTAATAAATCCGACTACATATTTTATCAAAACTTCAAGATATGACACAATCACTTTTTTCTTTGATAGCACGTTTGAAAGTTGGCACAATTAAAAAAATAACTTTTTGCGAATAATAAATTATGTAAGAAAAAAAAAAAAACTCTCTTGATTCATTATGTGAAAAGGAGGTTAAAAATCAATCATAATCGCATCGGGTGATTAATGGTTTCCTCTTAGAGAAGAACACAATAATACTTCAAAATGATAAGTTACTGCATGCATTTATTTTCTGTGCGTTATAAAAGAATACCTGAATTCCAGTAGACTTGTATAAATTAATTACATATTCATGAAGAAGAAACGGATCAATTAAACTTGGTTCATTGCAATTCTACCCATTCCTTCATTAAAACTTTTATTTTTTATTAATGCAAGATTTCGATAGTAATACTTTCTTGGAATACATACAGTGGTGCCTCACACAACGAACTTAATTCGTTCCAGGAGCGTTCGTAATGCGAAAAGTTCGTTATGTGAACGCGTTTTCCTATATAAAAATATGTTGAAAACATAATTCGTTCTGTAGTATAAAATATGCTAAGATGACATAAAAAAAGATAAATTTTTTGTTATTATTTTTATTTAGATACTTACATCTAAAAACATAATTTTTTTTAATTTTAAGACAGACTAGGTAGAGTTTACCGAATCTTGCACATCTTCATCCATTTTCTGCTTTTTCACCAACGATTTCAGCTGAATCCGGATAGTGGGCATTGGTAAACTCCTGAACTGCTTTTCATTTGACCAGGATGTTCTTGATGTCAGCAGATGGGATTGGATGATTGTTGATCCTCGTTATCAAATGACGCTTCCCTTTGAGCATTGTCCTGTTGCAGGACTAGAAGTGCTTGGAGCTCTTCAGTTGTCTGCTCTTCTTTGTGTTCCTCAATAAGCTCCTCTACCTCTAATGCCTGTCCTTAATCCAAATCGCTAATAGCTTCTCCAATTCCTCGTGGATTGAAGAACTATGTTTTTCATTAAATAGTTTTGATACTCCTTTGGCTACTTTGATTGCATCCTTATTTGTAAAAATGGTGGTCTCGCTTAGGCCAAACTCTTTGACGAGGTCACACTGTTTTACTCCACATTCACTTCTAATTATTTCCTGTTTCATTTCAACAGAAATCACCTTCCTGCTTTGTTTAGAACCCAGGATATAAAAAAAATATTGAGTTTAACTTAAAAGGACGACTGCCGTAATACGTGCGTAAGTTAAGCACAGTGACTAACGACTGCAGTGCCTGCGCGAAAGGATGCAATACATTGGCAGCGATCGTGGAAGCTTGGGCGACTTCGTTGTGTGAAGCGAAGTTCGTTGTATGAATCATGAAATGAACGAATAGGAAGTTCGCTGTGTGCAGCGTTCGCTGTGCGAGGCGTTCTTTATGCGAGGCACCACTGTACTATGAATAGAATACCTTGATTTTCACGGCGACCATGATAAAAACGACGCCAAAATTGTCGCTAAGCTACAAGCACATAATTTGGGTCAGCGATTGCTCTCAATATGAAACTAAATGGCTTTTCCATATGATTTTCGCCACAAGATTCTGGATTGTGATGGAGTCTTTGCCTTTTGTTTCATCTCTTAACTGTGAGATTATTCTGCATTTTGAGTGTGAATATTTGTTGTTAGATCAACATAAAAAAATATGATTCACAATTAAGAAGCTCTAATCGGTATTTTCAAGTTCGTCCGTTTTGTAGACGCCTACAATTCGAATGAATTCTCCTCTTTCTTTCTAGCCTTTGTGGTGTGCTTCTCGATTCGAAACCTAGAAAGAAAACACTCACCGCTTTTACGGCATAACCAGCCGAATATCCATTGTTGAGAAAGTATCAGCGTTGTTTTCTCGGCGTACGAACAAGATCTCGTCAATTTCGACTATGTTCCAGGATCATCAATTCGTCCTTTAGGTTTTCGATCCAGGAATATAAACCACCCTCACATAATTGTTCCAGTCAATCTGTGTATTTTGATAAATGTTTAGCTGTTTATCGTAACAATTGAGAGATGTTAATTGTGCTTCCCAACAGTACATAAAACGAAGTGCTGTTAAGAAGAGCATTCTGTGAAACAACTAAACCAAATGTCGGATCGAAGGGTCTTGTTTTTGTTGACAGCTTTTTACATTTCACCTCCACATACATTCCTTTACATACAGTTTCATTTCATGTTCATTGGTCTTCCTTTTGCGAATATTCTATTGTGAAGAAGTACATCTTTAAACGACATCTTCCTTACTTCTCCGTAAATTAAAAATTGCCAACATTTTTTACAAAGTTTAAATTTGAAATATATATATATATTGTACTATTTCGCTCTGTACGAATGCAAAGTAAAAACGTATATTACTGCTCCAGTTTTTTTTTTTTTTTTTTTTTTTTTTTTCTCTCCAGAATTTTGAGATTTAGTCAGGCTACCATGAAAATTCAAGGTTGTACCCTATTAATAATATTAGTAAAGAATTTGCTTAAGAGTTATTCCAAAAATAATGAATAAAAGGGTTTCTTTCGAAAACTGAATGAATTATCTTCATTATTTATTTAATAAGTAATTAAATAGTGAAGATTATATTATTAAATTGAAAAATTTATTTACTTATTTACTTTTTGAATATAAAATTTTGAAAGAAAGATCCTGAGAAATAACAGACATTGAAATATTTTAAAAATAATAGCCATAAAATAAAATGAAAAAAAAAATTACATTTTATTTAAATATGGTTAATTCAAGTTATAATTTTTTAACATTTATTCGTGAAACTTTATATATTTTAAAAGAATAATCATCTTTAAAAAAACTTGCAAAAACGTTTTTTTTTTTTTTTTTTTTTTTTTTAAGAAATGACATCAATATCTTTAGCTTGATATGCCAACCTTTAACTATCAAGTCTTAGGCAATATCTATTTAAAATATAGTCATTTTTGGTTTCACAAATATAAAATTGTTGTGCAGGATATAAAAGCAAAATTTGAGAGACTCATTTTATTTATAATATTAAAATTAATTAAATATATTCTCACTGAAATAAATAATTTGAACTTTTATTAAATGCAAGAATGAAAAAAGTAGCTATACTTTTTTAATTACTAAGTGCTATGTGGATAATTATATTAAACATTTTAATATAAATTGCTGAACACAACGTATAAGTTCATATTTAATCATGATGTACAATAAAAATTTATGGAATGCTATATATATTTTTCATCCAAAATGATTCCTATGATATGTAGTGGCGCCCTCTACTATGAAATTATTAAACTGTTGGACTTTATAAAAGACAATCAAGACTTGTTTTAAACATTTAAATAATTTAACAATTTAAAAATGCATTAAAGTAGTGATTAAAATGGAGTTCACATTAATTAATAATTTTTCATTCATCTGAACTTGTATAGAGTTAATTGAAATTCTCATTATGTTTTCCTAAATTTATTTCTTAGTTATTTTAATTAACGTATTAATTGTTACTAAGACAACGAGGATTAAACGAAGCATCTTATTATTTATATTTATATATATATATATTTTTTTTTTTGCCGAAGAAAAAGTTTATTTCTAACTTAATGAGAAACTTCTCAATTATAGTATAACTGTTCATGAGTTATTAATTATGATCATTAATATAAATCAAAATTAATTACATAATTAAAAAATTAAATTAAAAAACAAA
>JAPDSC010017714.1:0-22988 GCA_026290005.1 Latrodectus geometricus
ACAAACGCTGTCATTGTTGATTGTCATAAATACTGGATGACATTTTTATCAAATTTTAAAAATAAAAAATTGTCTGATATGAGATTTATGAAACTGAACACTGGATATTATTTCTGTTTTTTTGACTAAAAAAAAGTTGTGATTTATGGTTACATTTGCTTAAGAATTCTGAAATAATAACAAGATATATTGTGTGAATTATATTTTAATGAATGAATAATTTTTATTTAATGATATCGAATGGTAAAAACAAAATTTTCTTTTTACAATAGATTTTATCGTTACATTTCTAATAAACTTTAGTATCAAATTTCTCTTATATGAGAAATTAAAATTTTAAACACAAATGGAATGCTTTCTTATCTTTTTATTTATATATCATATAATTTAACTCAGTACAGTAATGATAGAAATAGTCTTTCAGGGAACTGCTGTTTTACATGATAAAACATAACTTAATCACAACATTCCTTTTCAAAGTAGATATATTGCTTTTGCAAGTAGCTAAATCAAGAAATTTCGGTTCAAGCTTTTCTCCGATAAAGCACGTGCGGAGCATCATACAAAAGTCGTCTTTTTCAAAAATAATGCCTTAGGACTTAAAGAAAACCAATAAAGAGAAGGTGTTCTCAATCTTTTTCTTTATAAAATTAATCTTTTTAAGTTATTAATTGGCGCCAAGTTTCATTAGTCAGCACTTCAAGACATATATTTGAACGTTAGTCAAATTCTGTCAAGCAAAAATAAATTTATTTCCCTCTTTCTGCCTAGTAACATCGCATTTCTCGGAAAAATAGCATAAAAGGTTTTGTAAGTATTTCTGTTTTGGTTGCATTAATGAATAATTTATTTAAATGAGACTGAAATGTGAAGGTATAGTTTGTTATTAAAATTTCCGTTTATTTTTAAATTAAGTCTTATATATCACAGATCTTCTTAAAAATGATAATGCATTTAGCAAATTATATTTTTTAGAAATCTTTTTAGTTTGAACGCATTTTTGCGATATTGTAAATATTTTCTAGTACATATCTTGGTAAATTATTAAAAAAAAAAAAAAAAAAAAAGTTGCAATTGCTGATATCGGTAGTATATTGTGAACTTATTTCATAATAATGAAAATTAGTAAAAAAAAAAACAAGGTATATATTTAAGAGAATACATTGAAAAGAAATTTTAAATTATATGTTGGTTTTTTTAGATGTAACAAATAAGAGGAAACTTTTATTATACAAATGTAGTTTTTCTGCTCATACACTACTGGCCATTAAAATTGCTACACCAAGAAGGCGACATGCTACAGACGTGAAATTTATACGAAAGGAAGAAAGTTCTGTGATATGCAATTGATTAGCTTTTCAGCGCATTCAGACAAAGCAGGCGCCAGTAGCGACACCTACATTGTGTTTAAATGAGGAAATTGTTCAGCCGGTTATTCATACACAAATTGCATTTGAACGTTGTTGCCTGGTGAAAAGTTGTTGTGATGCCTTGTGTAAGAATAGACTGGCAGCGTGCATTCATCATCGTCATACTGGCCCATCACCTGGCGTGATGGTATGGGGTGCCATTGGATACACGTCTCGGTCACCTCTTGTCCGCATTGACGGTGCTTCGAACAGTGCTCGTTACATTTCTGGTGTGTTATGACCCGTGGCTCTACCCTTTATTGGAGCCCTGCGAAACCCTACGTTTCAGCAGGATAATGCCCGACCGCATGTTGCCGGTATTGTACGGACCTTCCTTGATACGGAACATGTTCGGCTGTTGCCCTGGCCAGCACGTTCTCCAGATCTTTCACCAATAGAAAACGTCTGGTCAATGGTTGCCGAGCGACTGGCTCGTCACCAAACGCCAGTCACTACGGTTGATGAACTGTGGCATCGTGTTGTAGCTGCATGGGCATCTCTACCTGTACATGCAATCTAATCTCTGTTTGACTCAATGCCCAGGCGTATAACTGCTGTTATTACTGCCAGAGGTGGTTGTTCTGGGTACTGATTTCTCAGGATCTATCGAGCCAAATTTTTTTAAAATTTAATCACTTGTTATTTCTAGTATAATATATTTGTCCAATAAATATCATTTTGTTATCTGCATTTCTTCCTGGTGTAGCAATTTTAATGGCCAGTAGTGTATTTAGAGCAGAAAATAGCAATTACTGGAGAATTGCATTTAACAGCCACTTATGCATCAAAATATATTTAATATATCTCTAGTTTACAACTTGAGTCCAGGGTTCCAAACTTTCGGTAATGATTTCATTAACGGGAACATAATGCTGAACATTAGTAATTTTATATTACTGTAAAATGAACAAAATGATACCATTTCAGGTGCTTCAGACACGCAATTTTCATATTTTAATGCATTTTGCAAGTTCTTAAATACACTTTTTAAAATTGTTATTAGTTTAAAATACATATTAAAAATCTGTTTAATATATATATATATATATATATATATATATATATATATATATATATATATATATATATATATATATATATATATATATATATATTAAATGATTTTAATACAGAAATAATTTATTATAGAATTTGTACAAAAATAATATGTTTTTAAATTTTTAAAAGAAAAAATAAATAATCAAAAGAACATATTTATAATATATAAACAATATTGTAAAGAAGTTATAGACTTTTTTATAATTAGTATTCAATTGTATATGTAACAATTCTAAAAAAAATTAACTAATGGAAATCCAATTATTGTTTTAAAAAACATTCTATGATAATTACTGTCGCTATGAATTATTTTTGATTCTTCCTAATTTTCATATTTCATATACAAAAATAATTCATTTTCAATTACAAAAAAAGGAAATATTTACTGAAATAATATTATATTAAGTAATTTTTAAAACTAAACATACATAACTCTAGGTAATAATTAATTTTATAAATTATTTTATATGTTTATTTTTATAATTATTTAATTGCTTTATCTTTATTAACCCTAATTTAATTATTAATAAACTTTGATATTAAATGGAGTATCAAAGATATATATACATTTATTTATCTTCTCTCTCTCTCTGTAAACTTGGAAATATGCTGTTAAAATTGAAATTCAAAACTACAAACTTTTAGTGTCCTCATAATTAATGTTTTTCATGAAATTTATATGAATTCACAGCAATATAGTAAAGTATTTAAAAAACACAATTACGACAACAAAGTTTGACATAAATATTTTATAATGAAACTATTCAATAAAATGTCCTGTGTTTGAAAGTCTCACTTACAGTTCATTTAGTCTGAATTAACGTTTAAAATTTGTTCTCGAATTTAATTACCTCGTCGAGAATGTGAAATCTGAAAATGAGGAATAATATGATATGGTGACATGTTTAATAGATTATAAGAATTGATTAATAGATTATTCAGAAATACGTGACACTTCTTAGTACAAAAGAGTTTGAGCTTTAAATTAAAATTTTAAATTGCATGTTAGGATTATTTGTCAATAAATAGAAAAGCCAGTATTTCAATGATCAGAGATTACATAATATTTCGTCATACATAGAAAATATTTAAATTCAGCTTAATTTTCGAAAAAATATTATTCAGAAACTGTTATGTTTGGTAAAGTCCTATTTGGCTTTCTGTTTGGCGAAGGCGGAACAAAAATGGTGATTAGTCTCTAGATAGTAATATGAGAGGTAAACACAAAATAATCTCAATACAGAAGAAAGGATATATTCAAATTTCATTTCTAAAATAATTCATTTAAACTTATTATAAAATATATATTATATTTTTAAAAGTACAATACTAAAACTTAAGTTAAGAATTGAGAAAACTGAAAAAGAAGAAATTTAAAGATTATTTTTCTTTGGATTATCGCTCTTGGCGATGTATTAGATCCACATATTATTTTTACAAATTAACCGACGCTTACTTTACTCTTCTGATGGAAAAAATAAATTTTTTTTTATCGAATTCAACATAAAAAATAAAGTAAAACATATTACAATATTTTATCCTAAATAAAACGAATGTCAATAAGAATGTGGATTTGTCCATTCTAAACAAATGATTTCATGTAAGTCCCTTGGAAATATGCTGTTGTAACAACCACCCTTTCATTCAAGAAATTGTCCATTGATGCTGAGCATTGTTTAAGAAAACAACTTTGCTTTTCAGCAAGCGACTGCAAAACATTTTTTTTAACAAATATTCTTATTTACTATTCCTACCATTAACGGGAAAGCAAATTGGATTCTTTTGGTATAAAATCTTTTCTTTTTTATTTGAGTTGAATCATGAATGAAAAAGAGTTAAATACATTTCTCTCATATACCTTAAAAATAAACTTTGAATGCCTATGAGTATTATAGTTTTTGAGAATTGCATTCTATTGTTTAGAAACCTAAAGTTAAATTTTGAAATTGTACAGGACAAACTTAAGTTTCTTTCTTTAATAATTGGACGGCTTAAACAGGATCATTTAATCAGTCAGTTTTCCTTTCAATATTGTTGAAGTGTATCTTAGTTTATCTCAATAACGTATTAGCTTATAATTAGTATCAATAACAGTGTATTACGCTTTTTTTTAGAAATATATGTTGAGATTCAAATACTATAAATTATATTTCTCATCGATGTGAATTCAGTTATTTAATGTGTTTTTGAAAGAAATATGTTATTTAAATTTAGAATAGTGAATTTGTTATTCATAAAAGTTTGTTTTAAGAACATTTTTTAAAGATGAATCTTTGAATTAAGTAGAATAAAAAACTTAGTAAAATGTATATAAATATTTTTAAATAAGGAAGAAAATTATTCTTAAAACTTGTGTTTGAAAAGATGTTCTTAGACTTTTAAATAGTTATTTTATTGCAGAAAATTTATAAGACTTAATTCTTACATCAACTGTTGTTGTGCAAATATGTTTGATCCCCAAATCTTAACTATTGAGCCTTCAAACAGATTATTTTTCTAAAAAAATTATATTATTAAAAAACGTGATATGTGAAAATATTAATACATTAATGTCGGTTAATTGTACCATAAAAGAAAAATGTTTTAATTCATGAAAAAAAGAAAAATGAGGGCAAACATTTTGATTTCAAAAGTTATATTTGTGAATATTTTATTTTAAATTTGAATCTCCTAAAACATGCAGTCCTTTTAGCTACATACCATGCATTAAACACCGAATAATTTTATGATGACAAAGAATTTACTCCCTCTCTGTAAAAAACTTCATCATAATGCATTATTAATAATATTATAAATTATAGGTTATCTAATGACTGTAATTATATTTTATTCAAAGTATTTATCAAAAATTTAGATGAAACTATTTTCTAAATAGTTATTTTTTTAAAATTATGTTTGAAAATTATATTTTGCTTTTAAATTATTAGTTTTAATTTTCATAAATTTGTTATTAGAATATAAGATATTATTTTAATATTAATAACTGATTTTCATTAACTTATGATTTAGTTTGAACACATGTGCGCTACAAGTTCTAATATGAATTTTAACAGATTTTTATTTCATAAAAGTTACTAAACATTAACCTAAAAATATTCATAATAATAAATATTTTTATAGGCAACACAGAGGTAATTTAAAATAAACGTATTCAATAATAGCAATAAAGTAGCGAATCCATATTGTACTGTCAAAATATTCTTAGGAAAATTATAACTACATTTAAAATATTTTAAATTCAGCAATAAAGGAAGTACATTTTTGATATATATGATAAGGGAAGAAATAAATCATCGAGTAAAATATTTGAAATTTATCAAAATAGGAGGTTAATATTTCGATGCAAATGATAATGCAATAATTCCAGTGCTAATAAGAAAACTATGAAAACACTAAAATTTTAAAAGTGAGTGTAATAACAAGAGGCCTGGGAATTGGGGAAAATTAAATACCTAATGTTTTGATTTTATATTTTGTTCTATTTGAATTCTCTTTCTTTTCTCACTGGAAGCTTAAAATTAATCATTTTACACTCATCTTCTTAATCTATAAATATTCCGTATCTATTTACAATCCGAAGAGATAGGCTGAATTTATTACAGTAGGCTAACAAGTTCCACACACTGTGCATTGATCGTGAAAAGCATTAAAGAATCTAATGATTCAAATGCGTTTTATATCAATTTTGATTGTATCATTATGCACACATATATTTTATAATAATAAAATTTTAATTAAAAATGTATTATACTATATTATATACATTTTGATTACCAATTTTAATATCATTTTCAAAAGTGTAAATTTTGTGAATAACCAAAGGAAGCATAATTCCGACCGACAAAAGAATTATTAGAATAATTATAAGATTTTACTAAACTAATTAGTAAGGGACTATTTAAC
The DNA here is from genome assembly GCA_026290005.1 of Latrodectus geometricus. Taxonomy (NCBI): domain Eukaryota; kingdom Metazoa; phylum Arthropoda; class Arachnida; order Araneae; family Theridiidae; genus Latrodectus; species Latrodectus geometricus. The sequence goes on from JAPDSC010017714.1 coordinate 6,372, forward strand.
TAGTTTATTCTTGAAGTCAATATTATTTACATCCAATAGAAATTCATTATGATAATTATACTTTATCAATATATATGCCGCCCAACCTGTCTAGTGGTTAGCGTACCTGACTACAGATGGGTGCGACCTGGGTTCGAACTCTGGCTCGGGCATGGATGTACTTTCTCTCTCTCTCTTTCTTGTCTTTGTCCTTTCTTTGTGTGCGAATGGTTGCCTACCCTATAAACGGGTACCTATGGCATGTGTGTATTGAGGAAGTCGGACTCCACACCAAATATGGTTCAGTTGGAAAAGTGGAGCAGCGCACCCCATATTGCCAGCCTGGCTGGCACACAACAACAACATCAATATATATATATATATATATATATATATATATATATATATATATATATATATGTTTTTTTATATATATATATATATATATATATATATATATATATATATATTTATATAATATAACACATCTTTATCAAATATGCAAAACTTTTGTGAATCATGAAATAAAGTATAATTTTAATTAAAAAATTATACTTTAAAGAAATTTATTTTAGTTATTGTAGTAAGTAAATAATTAGTAATTTGTAATACAGTTGATTATTTTGAAATAAGCTTTCCATACATTCAACAGAATTTGATTATGATAATTACCCTTTTTTCTATTATACATTTCAAATTAAATTTTAATATTATTATGAAATATGTGTGTGAAAGGTTTTTAAGTTACCGAATAAGTTATAACAAACATTGCTTTTATTGTTGTTGTAGTCTTGTCTGGCAGTATGGGGTGACAACTGAATCGTAATTTGGTGTGGAGTCCAACTTTCTCAATATAAACGTGTCATTTATAGGATAGACAACTATTCACAACCCGTTCTGACAAGGAAAGAACAAAGACTGGAGAGACAAGAGAAATACATTCATGCCCAAACCAAGATTCGAACCCAGAACCTCCCTATCTACAGTCAGGCACGCTGAACACTAGACAGGGTGGGCGGCAATTATTTTCAATAGTTAAATTTTAAAGTTGTTCATAAGAATATATTTAAGTTATTAATTTTTAAACTTGTATTATATATTTATACTCAATCGAAAGTATGAAGATAATTATCCTCCTATGTGAGACCATAGAAGTTTTCCTCAAATGAATTTTATGATTATATTGCCCCTTTTTAAATATGTAGTAATAATGTTTTAATTAATTCATTAAAATTAGTATTTTTAATTATTTAAACAAATTTGAGTTTTCATTTCTATGGAAAATTTTGTTATTAAAATCTTTTCAAACTCTGACACATATGTTATTTAAAGAAAGTTTTATAAAATGTATCAAGTAAGATATATGTTATTAGAAAGAGTGCGGAAAGGTAAGTGATTTTAAAATGAAATATTAAATATTTAAAGCTAATTTTTTAAATAATAATATTTTAAGATTCAATATTGCTAAAATGTTTATTAGTCAGCTATATTTGCTATTTTGTATAGATATATATTATTAATAAAATTTTTTTTATGAAAATATAGTCAAAAGAAATATTTTTTATCAATAGATGCATTTTGGCCTATAAGTTCTTGTAATACATGAAAATATAGTATTGAATAAAAATCGAAAACTGTAATCTTTACATGATTTTATGTTTTAATTTTATTAGTGTTCGCAATTTATATCAAAATGTATCAAGGCTGCAAATCTGTTGTATTCTGATATTGCAAACAAATTTTAATGATTCTATTTTAAAAAACATTTGTAAATAGTAATTTAGTGATTAGTATTATTAAATGTGAAAATCTACATAAAATGATTATTTTATTATTAATCAACTATTAAAAGAATAACCGAAAACAAAATCATCTTGTAATATTTCCATACTTTAATTTTCTTGTTTCTGACTAATTTTGATACTCAACTGTTTTGTACGTTGGATGCGGCAGTGAAAAATCGAGTTTAATAATATATAAGGTAATATCCTTCATTTAAAGAATTCTTGAAAATTTCTTATTCTATTAATATGAATATTCTTATTCTATTAATATGAACTTGGGACATGAAGAAAATATTGAGAACTAAAACAAAATTTACCAAATGAATATAAAACAAGCAATCTTGTTAGAAAACTGAAGTTTGATATTATTTTATTTAAAATGAAATGAAACAGTAACACAGAATTATACATTAGGAAAAATTGCATGTCAATTGGAAAATAAAGTTATCTTTTCCTGGTAAATTATTTCTTAAAACAAAAAAGAAGCACATAAAGAAAATAAAAATTCATTGTAATTATAAAAATGTATTGAGGTAAAGGAATACACGCAATCTCTTCACTAAATACTTTTACAGTATGGAAACTCAAGACTTGGATTAGGATTCTAAAAGATATGTGTTTAAGACTGCAGAATTTGAAATGTTTTTCGTTAAATTAAATAATTGCTTATTCAACTTTACTCAAACTTTAAGGGATTGTATATATATATATATATATATATATATATATATATATATATATATATATATATATATAAATTTTCAATCAATCTTAACATGTATCACTTTTTTTATTTAAATTATAATAATATCCTTCTAAAATTGAATACTTCATCGTTCAAACTTAAAAAAATATTGAGATTAAATTTAAAAAAGAAGAAATGAAAATCAAGAGAATATGAAACACAGTTTTTATGACAAAAAAATTTAACGGAGTGATTTTTTAAAACAGTATAACATTCAGCAAATTAAAAATTTAACTTAAAATTGTTAACTGATGTTTAAAAGTAGAATATTCACTGAATAATAAAAAAAAGTTATTGTTGTAAAATAAATATATATTAAATTGCTTAAAATATTTCCTAGTAAATATCTTTTAAATTCAATTAATTTAAAATTTCCTTTTTGTATACATTTCGATGTGGTGTATGTTTTTAGGATGTTTGTTAGAAATTGCATTTGATTTTATAAGTGTACACAATGATAAATTCTCAAATATTGTGTTTACATATCTCACGTAAGAGAATGTATGGATTTTTCTATTGAAATAACTAAAACAAAATTTAAAACAACTTTATTTAGTGCCTAAAAAGATGACATTTTAAATATAATGTATGTGTTCAAAACTATTTCTTCAATGCAAATTCTTACACAAAGATCTTAACAATGCATTTATTTCGAAGAAGAAAAGCAAATATTTGTTTTCCATTTTAAGTGTGAAATAAATATTTTTCATAACTCAGTAAATAAAAATATGAATGTGTTATACCTAATAATATATTTTGGTCTTATTGACACAAAAATATATAATTAATCTTCACAAATATTTAATCTTTATTTAAGGTTAAAATTAGAGATTTTGTTCATCGTTAATAACAATCGACTATGACTTTGTAAAAGAAATTAATCTCCATATACATAGCGACAATCACAATTAGCAGGGCATTGCTGAATTTTCTTTACTCATTCAGTACGTTGTTAAAAATCTTAGCTTATAAACTTTTCAAATCAGCGTGTACAACTATTATACATATGAGACATTTAAATACAATGCTTTGAAAAACAGTTCTTAACAAACTCTTGAAATGTTATACATTCTTTTCTGAACTGAGAGATAAATTAACTTATGTTGTCTTTTATAGTTTTATGAATATTTCATGTATTCATATCCATTTATTTTTATAAATACATGAAATATTCATGAATTCATAAAAATCATAATGAGAGAACTTCTTATTACAACATAATGCCTTTGGATTTCTACCTTTCAAGGAGCGGAAGTGATGGCACCTTATGTAACCTAATGGGTGTGTCATCATTGCCCCGAAGAGAGTTTTATAAGAAGTGACCCCTATACTTGACCTGCCACCCCCAAAGCTAGCATTTCACATTGTAAAGATCGCGACATCTTTAAAGTACTCCTGTCGCCACTAGAAAACACTACGGATATTCGATTGGGTCGGGATGCGAACTCACTACCTTCGACAAAAAACGCCCTACCAACTAGACCAACACGACCAGGTCAACCAGACGTGGAAGTTATGAGGATATTTTTATCCTATAATTTTTTCTCAAAAATTTGAAAATCTCTTACCATAGAAAAATCCAGATAGCACTCCTCCTAATATTCTATTAACATACTTTCCTAAAATATGACGAAATGAATAACAAAAAGAAAGGAAACTTTTAAAATAATTTACTTTTATTGAAAACTTATGTTAAAAATAAATTAAATTTTCTATTTTATAAAAAATGAGAAAACTGTTCGAAATCTTCGTAAAATCCAAATCAAAAATTTAAAAAATAATATGACTCTTTTAAATATCTTTATTTATAAATAAAAATGCTCTTTACATAATATATTTTTAATATAAATACATAGTAACATATATGCATAATAATATAAATACAAATTTAATAAAAATAAATTCAACATTTTTCTGATTTTTATATTGACAATTGTATACAGATGGTAATAAAAAATAGCAAGGCTTTTCATTTTTTAATTTAAATATACTTTTAAACAATTTATGTCGCTATTTTCAAAATAAGCCAGAAAAAGTAATCGTTTTTATGATTTCTTAAAATAAAATTAAATAAAAATATGAGTTAGAAGTAGAGTAGAAAGGAGGTAAATGCTCCTGGAATCGAGTTGCTTTTAAACATTACTAGCTTGATATTTTTAGAAATAAACTTGAAGAGGCGATATGTTCGTATATTCTTCAACCAATTTATACATTCACATCTTTTTCCTCAGCAAATCCAGAAACCTTAGAACGAAAGACCAAAGTTACTGTAAACTGCAGCTAACACAAGATCCTTCGGGAATACTTTATTGAATTTCAGAAAAGGGTTGTGTGAGGATCCTGTTAGCTGGTATTGGAATAAACACGATATATTCCAACAGAAAAAGGTACACAAGCAACTTCATATGTTTTATTTTCAATGTTGAATTTGATTAATTAGTAACTGAAGCCAAGAAATAAATGATCTTCATGAATTTCGGGATAGATTTGGTGACTAGAAAACAATCGTTTAAAACGTGGCAAGGATAATCTGATTGTTGAAGTGATCGAAAATGTCTTGTATCAAAAAAAGCTAAAAATCGTAATTTCTGTGAAGCATCGTGCATTTACGAGTACAAAAGTTACATATTTAGCAATGCCACTGATTCTTTGTTTGTGTGCATTTAAAAACCAAAAGTATGTGGTTTTTCAAAATGCGTGAAAATCTATGAAAATATCATCAATAATTAGAGGATTCAAAGATGTCGAAATTATGATTCTAGATAAATAGATTGTACTGCAAGCTTACATAAAACCTTTAAGATTTGAACTGTCTTTAGATGAATTTAGTTTATAATTAACTAATCTTATTTTAATTAAGATCAGTTAAATATAACCTAAGCTTTTTAATTCACTTAGAGAAAAATAAGATTTTGTAGACTTTATAAAATGTTTCTTGTAATCTGTTTTATAGTAAATAAAAAATTTAAATTTCTTTTCGAATATTTTTTGTTGGGTTATTTTTTTATAATATAGTCTGGAATTATGCGCATGAATATCTTTTAGAGAGTAAATTTTCATGAATGAAAGTATGTTTTCACTATTTTTACTCATAATGTAATTTTGATTTATGTCATCATTGAATGAGTTTTTCACAATTAATGCGGCATATAAGAAAGATCATCATTTTGCGACTGTGTTGTTTATTTCAATAATATATACCTTAGGACTATAAGTTGTGTTTGAGAAATTTTAAACTTTCCATTTTCTTCAAGCGCAGGATTAAGAATGATGTGGTGTTTCATCTGGTAATTGCAGTATTCTTTAACAAATTAAAAGAAGAAATTAAGAATCCTCAAGCAAACATTACTAAGTTAAAACTAGAATTGAGTCAAAGAAATATTTAAAGTAAAATTAAGCTTTAAGAATATTCCTTAGAAATATTGGCAATTTTTATTGTTAGTTATTTACAAAAAAAAAAAAAAAAAAAAAAAAGGAGTTTCTATTGCGAAAATAATGCTTGTCACACCATTGAATTAATGAAAATAGAATTCCTGTTAGAAACAGAGAAGTCTCTTAATATTAGATACTGCAAAGCTAGATTGATAGGATGTTTCAATGGAAGTTGAAGTGTTAGAAAGAAACCGATGTTCATGATTCAATAGAAAAGAATTCCTTTTAAATGGTACTCCAATGCTCCATTAGAGGTACAAATGCGCCATAATATTAGGTATTAGAATACAAGCAAGACAAGAATTTTTATCATCTAAATTGATAAGGATTATCTCTCTTTTGAAGGACATAGAAATCTCAAACAGTAGAAAAAGATTTTTATTGAATAGTATTCTAAAAACACAACTGAGTTACAAAAGTATCTTGATAGTAGAAAGCAAGTTTGACAAGAATTTTTAGTGATTTGATAGAGACAGTTTTCCTTCTGATAAAAAATGAATTCTTTCGTCCTTTTTGACTAACAAATTATTTGCTCTAGTGAATTGATTGAGATCGTTTTCTTTGTGATAGTAAATGAATTATTGCTTCCTATTTAACAAACAAACTATTTGATAATATTTCTAAAGAAAAAATTAAATTTTAATATTTTATTTAAATTCTAAAATTTTTTCAAATCAATAACATTGGTTTATCTATCTTTTAAATTGCACATCTATTGAAAATGTAAAGTATGAAATTTTATTCAAGAAGATTTCTTTTTCCATATTTCATTATCAATTCATTCATTTTTTAATAAGGATTAATTATTTTAAGAACTTCAAATTATTTTACATGTTTTAAATAGAATGTCTTCTTAAAATTATTTCTGGGAATTTCTTCACATGACTTGTTTTATGCCTTACATTATCAAGAAGGGATACTAGTAAAATGAAAACTTTGAAGTATTGACGGAAATTGTGGATGGCATGAATAAATCATTGAGTTGATTGGTCAGTTTGAAGAGAGTTTTGCTGTACAATTGCTGCGAAAAAATGTCATTTGACTTGCAAATAGCGAGAAGGAAGTATCGGAAATGATTAATTAACGATGATTGCTTACGTTTGGATACCATTTACCGCTATTTCGTTTTTAAATTGCTTTACGTTTATTCAAGTGAAACCTCAAACCTTTTGCGCAGTGATTTCTATAAATCAGCGTGTTGAAAGTTGAGATTTAGTAATTATTCCTTCTAATGCCATTCTTATCTAGATCACGATGCGCATTATTGTACTTTAATTGAAATAAATGTCAAAATGAAAATTATTATATTTTCATATGGTGGGAAGAATAGGATTTTAAAAAAAATATAATATAATTCCAGATAAAATAAGTTTCTTTTAAAATGTATAAATTTTTATTAACATAACTAATGAAAATGGCATGTTTACTTGTGACATTGTTAATGACATGCAAATTATGGACTAAAATAAAATTAAATAATCTTTTTGCCTTTATTATACTTTTCATTATTTAATATACTTATTTATATTATTGTATTAAATAAGATAAAATCCTTATTCCATTCATATTTTTGCTGAATATATAATTCAGAAGTATTTAAATGTATTTTATATAAAGAATCATTCCTCATTATATATAAGTAAACTTTAAATCCTAATCCTATGTTTTTTTGCTTAAAAAGACATAATTTCTATATATGTTTCCCAATTTTTTTCGAAAGGTCAAAATAATAATAAAATACTATTATAATGAGAAGAAAATATCTCCGGGCATTCGATCTTTCTATAAATAAATTTTATAGTCTTTGCAACTATTCGTATACTAAAAAACATTTGTTTACATTCTTCTACTTTTTAAAATATGTGTAGAGGTTCTTCTGGAACGTTTCCAAATATTGGGTTATTCTCATTTACAAAGATTCGCATAGAAATAAATCATCTGCATCGATAATTTTGCAATTAAAAATTGTTTCACTTCTTTAGCTATGCATAAATAATTTTCTTCCTTATTGTGAAACAAAAGAGACATTAGGTTGGCTTTAGTCAGTTTAAAATAGGTATACGAGCTTTCCACACATTTCAAAAACATTCCAGTCACCAATAATTGAAGTTTCATTCTTTTGGTTACGTAAAAATACACCACTTTAAAGTTGATTCATGTATTTAAATAAAATCATTAATTCAGGTGTATTCTGTGATAAAAAGATACTTCTAATAATTTTGCAACTGAGCGACCAGTTGGCAAGGTTATTGGTGACTTAGTGACATTTGGCGAGATTCTGGACTTGTGGAGATAGATGCTTTAGAAAAAATCTATCACGGAAGTTCTAGGACCAATACTAAGCGAGATAGCCTAGAATATTCCAGAAGCTTGGTTATGCTTGGCGAAACTCGTAGATTTCTTGCCAAGTCAGGAATAAATATTACCGTTATAAGACGATCAGTCTTGAATGTTAATCTAGAGCAGGGGTGACCAAACTTTTGGGATCTGTGGTCTACTCCACATTTAAAAAATCCAAAGCGGTCTACCAATGGCAGAGCTAAATTAATGTAACGTACATGTTCATATATTTATTTTTGGTAATAAGAAAAAAATGATAAATTATTTAATTTTTCTAAAAAAAACTTAATATTTACAAAATAAAAATTCACTGACGAAAATATAATCAAAGTATTCATATATCAAAAATTGACCTACCTATTCATTTTGTTTAGTTGAAATTTGGCACTGTATATCTACGACAAGTTTATCAGATTGTGGCTGGTACGAGCTTATTGCAATGTGTAAACACGAAATTAAATGTTCATCTGTTAAAGGCAACTGATTGGTTTTTATGGCGTTCATGATTGAAAAAGCAAATTTGGAAAGATACATCGATCCAAAGTATGATTTCAAATACAAAATTGTAAATATTTGGAAACTTTTCCTGAGAAATTAATTTCCAAAAAACAGTATCACTAGATGCTCTGGATTTGAGAAATATATCGCACCTTAATTTAATAATTTCTTCCTCGACCGTGACTGATGTGGTATCTATTAAATTTTCTATTTTTTCAGATACTCCATCAATGTTGACATTTTTATTAAATGGAAATATCATAAAAGTGAATATTTTTTCCAATTTAATGAAGTCAACGAATCTTGTTTCAAATTCTTCAAACAAAACATCTTAGTCATTATTCGGATGGTCATGCGAACTACTTAAAATGTCTTCGTGGTCGACCGCGGTCTACGTCTTGGCCACCCCTGGTCTAGAGCATAGAAGCTGTAGACTGTGTGAGGTATTTGATATTTCTGTGATTGGAAACTGTTTTTCCTGCTGTATTTGAAACTGTGGAATTGCGATTTTTACTGTTCTGTAACCTGTTGAATTTATTACGAATACGATTTTTAAGAGTGACTGTTTTATCGACATGAACCCCAAAGCCTGGTATAATATGAAAATATCTCTGGCTAACTGAAAAAATGATTCATTTCAAAATCTTGATTATAATATTCTAAAATTATAATTAAAAAAATATGATTGACGCTATTTTGAACTCACTATAAAATTTAATTGTGAATTTCAACAATGGAAGTTTGTTCTAGAATTTTGCTTGCTTTAATTCTTTTGAAATCTGAAAGTAACTTCTAGGACTGAAAAAATATACAAGATTGGATACTGTTTCTTTGTTTATTAACACAATTTAATATTTTTTCGATTTTTGGATTATTTTGTTATGTAAATTAATTACAGTCAAGTACTGATTGATTCTGTTGAAATTGTCATCGAAGGGTAACTACTGGGACTAAACAAAAAATGCAAACAAGATTGGATACTTTTTTTTTGTCTATTGACAGTTTAATTTTTTAAAATAAAAAATATTTTTTTTTTGATTTTTGGGAAAGTTTTTTTTTGCCTATGTCGATGTGTTGATAATTTTTTGTATCTGCCACCTATAGGAAATGCATTGTAACGCTGATAAAAAGAACGGTTTATTCAAGATTTAATAACTTTTGTATTATAATTTGAAATAAAAATAAATATTGGAATCGTATATATATTAGTGCTTTATTATGTATAAATTAATATTATATATTATAATAACTCAATATTAATATTATAATTATTTTTATATATTATAATAATTTCAGTTAAATATACTAATTTACAACTAATAATCACATCTGTTCAATATTTATTTTTGGTAAAATTAAAGTTTCACTTTATGTGTGTTACAATTCATTCGAAATCATTCAACAACTCGATAGTAAAATTATATTTATTTTTAGTTAATTGATACTATTATTCAATGTTTTCTATAAGTATTCCATAACCTTTTAGTCAATGTTCATGTATTATTTTTCGACAAACATGTAGATAATTGTTTTTATGACCTTTTGTAGAACATAAAGGAAATGTATCATTTGGGGTTGTCACTTTTATAATATAAGAGCTAAGGTAATGGGAACATATGGCTTAAACGCGCGGGATTCTGAAATACAACATACATCCAGCACCGAAATAGGAATCGAACGTATGAACTGTTAAACTGAAAGTCATAACGCCTTCAGCATATAATTTGGCTGTTCATTAAGTAGGTAATATTGCATTAAAATGTGATTTTTTCTTAGAGGATGAAACATTCTATTTGATGGATTATTGTAAAGAATGCATTATAGTAAGACATATATGAATTGAGATAATTTATCTTTGGCTTCCAACACTATGCTAAAGTGAAATATATTCTAAATTTCTTTACTTCCTCCTTAAAATCATAAATCAGCAATGAGGAAATTATGTATATTTTACTAAACAATAAAAAATATTAAAAACCAAATATTTTATTAATAAAAATTTGCGTAGTAAAAAATAAGTTCTATAGATAAATACAAGTTAAATTAAAATTAAAAGAAACCCCTTCAATAAGTTAAATGATGATAAAGTAAAATTAATAAAAATATCTTCAATTGAAATGGTAATAAAATAAGTTTAAAAAATACCAGCTTGTAAAATAATAACGGAGTAAACTTGAAAATTGTTTGTAAAAAAAAAAATAATAGTAAATTAAAATGAAATAAATCTGGGAGTTAAATGACGATCAAGTAAATTTAAAGAAAACCCGCCTATAAGTTAAATGATAACAAAGTATAATGGAGAAATGAAATAATGGATCACTTTGAAGATATAATTTTGGTATTTGATTTTTATCTAGTAAGAAGGTGACAAATACGGAAGTACAATTAAAAGAATAGTTTATACCATACTTAATGAAATTTTATGTGCTTTGTCAGCAAAAAGAAAAAGAAAGGGTTATTATAGGAACTATAAAATTAATTAAGAATTTGCGAATAAAATTCAATGTCTGCAATAAATAAGTCATTCCAAGTGTTATTTAAGGAGGAAAATGCCATAATATTCCTAACATGACTTGAAACACACATAACCCTAACAAAAATAAGCCAATCTCAGTGAAGTTGGAACATTCTGCTAAGTAAAAGAAGTTGAACAATATGACATTATACAAAATAGTGGTGCTGCTGTCATATGTGAGGAACATAAAAATGAGTGCTGCAGATCAAAATGGCAACTGTCGCTGCGTGTCTGAGATTAGAAATCTGCAAAATAGTAACAATGAACTCCAGGCACCCTTTGACCGAACAATTTTGATGGCGAGCTATTAGGAAACTAGAGGCAGGACAAAGAAGGATGACTTTGAGTTCGTCTGTGATTCATAAACTTTAGCAACAATTTCTAACCACGGATCAAGGTTGTTCATCTAAGGCGGCCACGTGATACCACGAGTGTCGATGACCGATATTTGCCATTATGCTCATGATGGAATAGAACCCCAATTCCAGCTGAACTCAAATACTCCTTCTCTGCAAACTCCGTAAGTCTGGTATCATTATCAACCGAGCATCGACGTACTTGGGCTTTATGACAGGTCCTGTGCGTCCCGCTCACGTCATGTCGAAGAAGAGAACGTTTCCAATGGGCACGTCAATAGGTTCTGTGGACGTAGGTGTGTTCTCTTTACGAATTAGCCCAAATGTAGCCTCGAAAGTGATAGTCTTTCATTTGGGGAGAACGTGGAACTTGTCCATTAAACATGTTTGAAAGATATGTATACAGATAAAAAAGTGTCTGTGTTTGGGATGGTATATCTTAGTCTGGACGCGCAGACTTTATATCTTTTTCCGTGGAAATGTTAATGCTCACACTTATAGAGATGACATTATGAATGCCCTTATGTCGGGCCAAAAGGTGATGCTTTCGTGCAATAGGATGGTAATGTGAGACCACACAGGTGGTCTCACATTACCTCTCACTTCGTGGAAGCTTTTCTTGAGCAGGAAACAATTGAGCGCATGCTGTGGCCAGTTGGATCACCGGGCCTTATTCCAATCGAGCCTGTTTGCACGCTATAAGGCGATGTGTTGCTGCTCTCATTTTCCCTCTTAGGACCAACCCACGTTTTCAAATTCTTCTGAAGACTCGCACTTCCAATTAATAGACACCGTAATTGAGAGCATCGATGCTTGTGCTGCATTGCCTGTCGAGGGATCCTACCCACCATATTAAAGGTATTTTTCCTATACTAAGCTTCCCATCTGTTCATTGGCAATTATGGTGTTATAAAAATTAGCATATGTATATTTGTATAACACCATAATTGACAGGTGATTTCTTTTTATGATATTTTGTAGCTTCCTATATGTTGTATAATGTGCTTAAGTTTCATTAAATTCAAAGCTTAAATTTTTGGGTTATCGTCATTTTTGTGATTTACTCTTAATTTATGATAAAGAATGCATTACAGAATAAAACTTTAAAAATTATATTAATTTCAGAAAAAAAGATCGTTCTTCTCATCGTTCTACTCTAAATCGTAGATCCTGATCTAATTAGCCTTCGTGTACAAAATATATGACTGCTGAACGATGAGCAAACCTATATATATATATATATATATATATATATATATACAAGAGGGGAAAAACAGAAGTTAGCATATATTATACGTATTAAACTTAGATTTCTTTCTCGGCAAAAGCAATGAAAATGAGCTAAATTTTATAGCTAAAAAGTTATTTTTAATAACAATCTCATTTGAAAACATTTAACAAATTTGTAGTACACAATTATCTTTCGACATATTTACATGCTTACATTATCATAAGAACTTAGAAGGTTATCTTTTTAGTACCACCATTTGAAATGATCCATAAACCCGCATTCATGTTAAACAAGTGAAGAAAAAATTATTTTATCCATTCTATGAAAGAAATAGTTTGTGTGACATAAATTCCATTTTCAATTGTTAAAATCAGAGGAACTTTGCATAGTTATTTATTGTATAACTAATCCAACGCTAAGAAACTGTAATTTTTATAGGAAAATTGCAACTTCTTTTTTTGATATAGAAGATAAAATGAAAGAACTTTATAAATTAAGGAAATTTTTTTAATGTGCATTGACAATTACATGATTAACATATTTTTTATTCAAGTGTAAGCACATAATTTGAAATATCGCGCAAAAGCTAATATTCAAAAAATCAAAATGAATCATTAATGTTATATTTTTATTTAGTTTTTCAAATGTACAAAAATCATTTTCTTAAAATTATTGGGAATACTTTTTTGAATACCAAAGTAAGAGAACCACCTCCTTATCTTCTTACTCCAACAACTTAAACAGGAAAGTGGCTGTAGTTCCTGCCTTACCACTTATATGTTGAAATGATACAGTTTCATAGCTAATTAACATGCTTATAATTGAATTAAAGTGTCCACCAGATGCAATTTGTCCTCTCGTCTGTTTCTTTATTATCAGCAGCAGTGCTTGGGGATGGGAAAACAAGTGGATGCTTTTAAAAAACCTTTTTAGTTAAATTAAGAGTGTTTTCGAAGTGATTAGGAGGGGAAATGAATAGTTAACGGAAATTTCCTTGTCTCACAGAAGGAATTTAAATTATGAGCGCTATTTTAAAATGCATATTTTATCTTTATTATGTTTCAATGCCAATACTTTTTCTAAAATTCTGGAAGCTGAATAGTTAGCGATTTGAGCTCTGGTTCAACAGCTCATGGGTTTGAATCTCACCATAGGTAGGGATACTTTTAGTTCTTTAGCGTTTTTTTTCACGGTTTAAGTGTACTTCGTGAGTTTTCTTCTAAGATTCGTGCAAAGCAGTAACGAAACAATTTAAATTAATTATATGTGCTAAATAATATTTGGCATTAAAATCTCCATATTTAGATCTTTTAATTAATTTAATCATTAATATTTTAATTAATTTAGAGTTTATTTAAAAATTAAAAACATTTTTTATTTAATGCGTCAAAATTTTATTACTTAAGAATATTATTCTTAATTAGATGCTGAGAATGGAAAATTAAATTTTTCAATTTTCAACATTGCCGCCCTACCTGCCTAGTGGTTAGCGTAACTGACTACGTATGGGTTCGAATCCCGGCTCTCTGTGTTTCATATCCTTTCCTCAGCCCACCCTATAAACGGATTTGTGGTGGTGTAGCGCTTCGTACCTCCTTGACTTGGTTCACAGGTGCCCACCGGGTAACGATAAAATGCGTAGCTGTTTCCGACCTTGTTGCGGCAAATGAGCTAATGTACTTACTTGCTCAAGGGTTGACCACCATTAGAAAAAATAATTTCAATTTTCCTAGTCTCCTTAGGTGAGTTGAAAATATCACTCTTTATATAAACGTAATATAATCCAACAATAAAATCAATTAAAACTGTTTCGTAACTAAGAAAATATATAAATTCATATTCAAAGTATTAATTAAAAATTATTACATTAATTCAAATTATTTTATTTATAAAGTTATCAAAATGTAAATCAGAATATAAATGGAATCGAATTTTCGAAATACCCACAGTTGAAAAAAATAAATCAGTTCTAGTAAATGACCTAAAAGCAAATAAAAATAAATCAATACTAATAATAAACCAAACATGTTACGTTGTATTAAAAAAGTAGGATGTTGTTGTATCAATAAGACACATAAATACATAGCAGTACAGGCGAGCCCAGTACTGTGGTTAAGAGTTTGGAATATTCGCTCCTTGTCTCGTAATTTTGAGCTATGTTTCGGTGACGAGGTCACAATTAAGCTGGAAAATTTCTCTTCACATTCACGCCACACCAGTGGAAAAACTTTGGATGTCAGAAATTAACATGGTCATATCCCCAGCCCACAGAGTTCAAGCAATCTGATGAGGGAAAATGTGGTAACGATTGCTGCCCGTTGAAAGAAATGCTGAACTTAATGGGAATGGGCTTCATGATACTGTGCTTCTGTATCAATAACAGAAAACCTAAATTCATTGTTTTAATTATTTTAAGCTATTACTGCAAATCTTGAGCTAAAGGGTATACTTATAATAAACGTAATTGTCATTCTTAATTTATAGCTTCCACAAGTCTATTCTTCACTGGTTATATATATATATATATATATATATATATATATATATATATATATATATATATATATATATATATATATATATATATAAGTTATACTATTTCATTATTTAGTTTAATCAGTTAAATTATTAGTACAATAATTATCTTTCATTTCTAAATTAATGATGAGTTAAACAAAAACTAATTAGATTTTTAACATATTCCTTCATACGCTGCTATTTCTATTGTTTATTTTTAATACTTTAAAATATTTTAATAAAAATTGGCTTTATAATTTAAAATTATATTTTTTTGAATTTAATGAGTTAAAAGTTTTACTAATCAATAATGTAACTTAACTTTTTATAAATCTTTAAAATGTTTATCAAAAATGTTTAATTCTCATTTCGAATGCATTCATTTTATTCTTTATAATAATCCTAACTAAACTAATTGTGTTATGTGTGTGTAGTAAATGTTTTACTTAACTTAAGTATACAATAAATATACCTTTGAATAATATAATAACTCTTTAAAAGACAAGTCAACGCTAAGTTAGCTATGAACTGTCTTCAAATATATTTCATCGAATATCTAATCAATGAATATCTAATAATATGAAGTGTGCAAAAGAAAACTATTCATTAATTATAACTCGATTTTTTAACCAGTAAGAAATTTTACCCATAACCGTGCTTTTATAATTCAAAACTGGTTCATGTGTTACAGACATTGTAAATTATTCTGTATTAATTGAAGTTATAAGAGCAAAATTCAAACTTTGGATCGCAGTTTTAAGAAAATGTTCACTAATAACGTGTTAATTAAATCTTTGCGAAATTTCACTAATGACTAATTATAATTCCTTCTAATCAAATACGACGAAAATTTAATTAAATATACTTTATTCTCCAACTGCATATTATAAATTGATTTTAAACTTTAGCAATGATTTCTGTAAACATCATTATGTATTAACTCTATATAATTCATTCTCAAATATTTAGTTTCTTAATGAACTTTGATAACTGTCTCAGTTACACATATTTCTCTTAAAATCTTTAACAGAAATATAAAATATAGCTATGAATTTTCCTTAGAAATTCATTTTATATGTCTATGCATTTTACAGTTTGCTTAAGCGTTATATTTTCTATTATAAAGATGAAAGAGCAAATTAAGAAATAAATAACGCTTTTTTCATAATTTGTTTTTTTTTACTCTAAAATCATTGTATTTCGTTTTTTTGTAATTATTA